>VWZZ01007167.1:50997-73085 GCA_013399095.1 Psophia crepitans
AGTGACAGGACAAGGGGGAACGGCTGCAAGTTGCGCCAGGGGAGGTTCAGGTTGGAGATGAGGAGACATTTCTTCTCGGAAAGGGTGGTCGGGCATTGGAACGGGTTGCCCAGGGAGGTGGTGGAGTCACCGTCCCTGGGGGTGTTTAAAGAAAGGTTGGATGTGATACTTAGGGACATGGTTTAGTGGGTAATAGGTGGGGGAGAGACGGTTGGACTAGATGATCCTTGAGGTGTCTTCCAACCTTAATGATTCTATGATTCTATGATTCTATGATAAAATTAATTTAATTATGTATAATAAATATGTATGTTATATATAAGGCTTAAATACATTACAAGTTTAACTCAAATCCAACTACTTTGTTATCACTATATTTTATTGCAGAAACACTGCCAATATTATCACTGATTTCCATAATAAATTCCTATCTCTTCATCAGCTCACTTGTCTCAGAATAGGTTTGGAGATATGATTACGCGCATATAACCATGGCAGCAAAGGCGCTTGGGTAGAAAGCATTCCACACAATGGGTCTTAGCACATCAAACTTATTTCTCAATCATGTTTTGTGACCTTCAGAGCAAGGATTGAAAATGCTCTGGTGTGTTACAAAGAAATTTCTTGTTTTGTGAGCTTGTGGAAGATGTGGGTCATATGCAAGCCCAGACACAAATGTTGGTTTTATATTTAAATAGTGCAATAAAATTTTAAGCTTTGGCATAACTCCTTTAAGCTCCAATATTCAAGAAGCACACAAACACTTGGTTAGGTACATCTATATTCCCATTTAAATATGCATTTACGTACATTCACTTTGGCTATGCTGAAAAAGATGAAAAAAAATGCTGAAAATGTACAAGCTACTCAGCTTGCAAAAGGTGACAGTGAGCTTTGCACTCTCTTCGGCTGTTCAGCAGTTATTCTTTTATCTGAAGAAGACTAAAGGATATCAGATCATTGGAAGAATGATAAATAAGGAACAATTAATCCATCTTAATGCAAAAGATTTAACTTACAGCCTTTTCAAGTTTCTTTATCTTTTAAGCTTTTCTGAAGCTTCATCAGATCCTCCATCTGTATGAGGATATGATACGGCTTGCTATTCTTAGCATCAGTTTCTTGATCCCAGTGTGAGACACTGAAGAGATAAAATAACAGGAAAAAAGTAGTAGTGGCTAAACTAATTAAAAAAAAAATGGAAGCACACCCCCTGTAAAACCATGTTAAGAAAAGAAAATTGATGAGGCAATGAGAAAACCACAGACCAACGTGCACAGTGTCATTGTTATTTCTAGACAGCTTAAGTCATAAGTTGTTAGCATTTCTAATAGCTATCCTTTATAATGAATATAAAACAAAAACGTGCTCAGTAGCTAGCATCTAGCACAAACTCTTGCCGTTCAGAAACTCTTGCTGTTCAGAAATCCTATAAATCTACATGCTGTTCACCATGCTTCACACATGCATAAGTATGTATAGGCATAACAAATAAATAAAAAGAGTATTACAGAAAGCATTTCCATCTATGGGTCTGTGCAATATATTTATTCATGAAGACTACAACATAAGCCATTATGAAAAAGACAAGTAGATAATTTTTGCTACAGGCACAATGTGCAAAAGCATTTCAGCTCTCCCGCTTGCCAAGGTTGTGATCTGAAGGTAGATCTTTTATATATGAGAAAGCAAGTACTTGTAGATGATCCATTTATATATGAGAAAGAAGTACTTGATGACTATGCAAGTCTCACCAGACTATCTATCTAAGGAAAAGTACAGATTTTTAACAGATTTATTTGTAACAGATTAAAAAACTTACTATCAGAATTAATAATTCCAAACTGACCAAAGCCAGGAATATTAAGTCGGATGCACTGTGGCAAAGATGATTAATCACAATTTCTGCTGTATCTTGAGTGATCAGCATCAAATTTTAACAACGTTACAGAATATACACAGCTGAGTTCCACTTTAATTTATGATGTCCTGGTTTACAGAAGAGATTTCTGCCAGCTAACACAGGTCTATAAAAAGCTATCCCTACATTGTGCAGACAGTGAACTATAGCAGTTTAAAAGCTAAGACCTTTGTACAAAAGAATGTATTAATCATGATACAACACTTCTTTTTGCTTTTTACTTATGAACATACTCTGGAAAAACATCTTTCTGTAGGTTTTTAAATTGTCTGGGCTGCCGTGATCATGCACTGGTGGAGTTCACAGTCCTGAGGGATATAGGTCAGGCAAAGAGTAAAGTCAGGACCCTGAATTTAAGGAAAGGAAAATTCCAGCTGTTCAAGGAGTTAGTCAATAGGACCCCCTAGGAAACTGTCCTCAGGGACAAGGGAGCAATACAGACCTGGCAGTGAAGTCTCTGGTGACTGGAAAAAGTGAAACATTGCACTGATTTAATTCAAAAGGGTAGAAAGGAGGACTCTAGGAACTACCAACCTGTCAGCCTCACCCCTGTGCCTGGGAAGATCATGGAACAGATGGTCCTAGAAGCTACGCTAAGGTCTGTGGAGGACAGGGATGTGATTTGAGACAGCCAGCATGGCTTTACCAAGGGCGAGTCCTGCCTGACCAACTTAGTGGCCTTCTGTGATGTAGTGACTACATCAGTGGGCAAGGGAAGAGCTACAGAACTCATCTATCTGGACTTCTGTAAGGCCTTTGACATGGTTCTCCATAACATCTTTCTCTCTAAATTGGAGANATAACATCTTTCTCTCTATCTTGGAGAGAGAAGGATCCAGAGGGTAGTGGTCAACGGCTCAATGTCCAGATGGAGATCGTGAAAAGTGGTGTCCTTCAGGGGTCCGTACTGGGACAAAAATGACAAACGCAGAGCATGTGATCTGGGAAATGTAGCTTTAGAATCACTTCATTTTGGTATTGACAAAGTATGGCTTATTTTAGGTTGAACTGCAAACTAATCACTTGTCTAAGTGGGCAATCTCTTCTAGTGTAGGTTGTCCCTGCCCCTGGCAGCAGGGTTGGAACTAAATGAATCTTGTGGTCTCTTCCAACCCAAACCATTCTATGATTCTATGATTACTTAGACATCAAAGAGGTATATGGTTTGAATTGTAACCTGACTGCAGTAAATACAATCACCTATATTTGCAATGATATTAAAAACAACTGATGATGTTACATTAAATGAGCTTTTAATTTTCACTAAAATATCTCACATGATATTAATTTTGGATTATTGAAAACACCATGAAGTGTATTTCAAAACTTTCAGATCTTATTGTGACTGTTGCCTTGATGGAGGATGTTCAGACCCTATTTGTACTGCAAGATAGAGGAGCACCCTCTAGTCCCACTTGGATTGCAGGAGGAGCCCCAGGCACATACCATTCCATCTCCTCCTCAATACCTTCTTATATTCTGATTCTCATGGTTTTTCCATCAACTTCATGGAATGAGAAACAAGACATGGTCTTCCAGGTCCTGACCAGTCAGCCGCAGAACTTAAATGAATATACATACGAACCTTAAAGCCCCTTAACCTATTTAGATAAACCAGTCTACTCTTTGTCAGACAACAGCACTGAGGAACAAAGCTGTGATGCACAGCATGGATCTCCTTCATTCTTCAATAACACTAATTCAGTGTCCAAAACATAATGGGTTTTGCCAGTTCCTCTTTGAACTCTTACCTTTACTGTGGTGTATGTAGACAGGAGTTAGAACAGAGGCAAACATGGATCTGTTGGAGTTGCTCTCAGTATTAAAAGAAGCCCTTAATTTTATCTACTGTAATTTCAAAGATGCAATCTAACATTCTAGAGGTTAACACAATGCCTCTGTGCAGAGCTTTCATGGAAAGCTATCATAATGATAATATGTCTAATCTATAATTAAAAGCACAATCACTCAGCAGTACATTAGCAGGTTTTCTCTCTTGTAGATGTATTTCTTATTTGATCACCGCTTTCCAGAACTGATTTGGAACCACTCTTCTATTACTGATTTTTTTCTGGTTTTGCATATCATTTTAGTGAAACAAGTAGAAAAGTGTCGTTTTAAAAAAAAATCCTAAAAATATTCAGTCAGGAAAGACATTATGACTGTCAGTAGAATCAATTCATTTCCAGAAAGGATCTCATTTCACTTCTATTTAATTTGACTTTTCCATTTCTTGGAAAATTATCACTCCATTAAAAAAAGTTTAAAGTGAAAATGTATCTTTTTCATTAAAGATGCACTTGGTTTTCTTTATTTTCTGAGATGGATTTTGTCAAAATTGATACAATCCTGTAGAAGATATAATTTCAAAGAATCTGTACTTTCAGTTAGGAGAACTGCTGTAAATGTTTCCATTACTTCTTCTGTTGACTGCTTTCCTCAGAAACTGACCCAGATAAAACTGTGTTTTCACTGAGCTGCTTGGCCATTCAGATACATCCTAAACGAAGAGGAATTTACCCAGTTATTCTGCTTTACTAATGAATACACTGTTGCGATAAAAGCAGGCCTGACACTGCTTTGTCTGGTAAAATCTTACTGTTCTACTGAGTTTCATTTCCTATCAAACCTTCATTAAACTTATTTTTTACAGTTGTATGATTTATCTTTCCAGCAGTCCTAACAGGAAAACCTCTAAGAATGTCACATGCCTCATCACCCATGCAATAAATGAGGATTTTTACTTGTTCTTCATCAGAGAGTGCCTCTGATTACTCCTGTGATGAAAATCTCTGACTCTATAGTGACTTGGTGAAATTCAAGGATGAAGTTTCAAAACCCTTAATACCACATTTCCAGTGCTGAAAGATCCTTATTTTGTCAGTATAAAAACATACATAAAAATCTAAAGCTGAACATATTACTTAAGAGAATAAAGTTCACATTTTGATTTCATATAATGACTCTACAGTTTAACAGCAAGGAAACCTTCCACCAAAAATAGAAAACTATTGCAAGCAAAACTACAAGATAAACCACCCAACTGACAATCTCCACCATGGCTTCTTTTCAGCCTGCAGTCTGAAACATATCCTTGGATTGATAGACAAAACACTATTAAATTTTACTATGAATTGCTTTTTTGTCTGTAAGATACTTAAAGAAACATTGCACAGCATTGTTTCAGGTTGCTGCAGTAATCATGGAAAGTCTGTAGCACTTGAAAGTACAGCTAGCAGGCAAATCTTTAACCACAAACTAAGTGAAAGACTTGAGATTGTCTGGCTTAACACTTGAGCTGGCTATTCTCTCCAAAATATTTCAGGTTTGCCTCAAATGATGTGTGAAGTTAGTAGTCCTACTGATGTAGAAAATGATCCCCAGAATGGTGAGAAATTAGATCTGAAGAGAATAAAGAAAAAGACAAATCTTAAGCCTTGCAGAAATCCAGCCTACTGAAAAATAAACACATATAAATCTATAGGGCTCATGCTTTTTCCAGGATTCTCACAAGGTCAGTACTCCATCAGTTTCCAGACGGGTAGAAGCAAATAATATTCTAAAACTAAAATCTGATAGGCAGTTTGTTTAATGTTACTATTTATCAGCTTTCAAGTGAAATATATTCTATACAGATACATAACTGTGAAGCCTACATACATAGGAACACTGAAATTGTCTAGGAATCAATCAGGAGGAGGAAAAAAAAGGGAAAAAAATTCTCACAAAGTTCTCATGATGCAAAATAAGGTAGCAGAACAATGGTACACAAAGGATTGGGTTCCAAAGGGCTGACTGTTAGCAGAAATTTAAAACAAGTTTATTACACATTTTTAATAAGTATAAATTGACAATAAATAATAGTGAAGGACTCTACCTCCTCAGTTTCCAAGCTGTCCATTTTAAAGCTTGTCAGAAATGGCTATACAAAAGTACAGAAGTCAATGGGGCTAAAGGTGCTAAATCTCCGAGTCCAGAGTGTTCTTACTTCTGAGAATAACCTATACTGTCTGCATTCCCTGCTGCGTAGGTGCTCAGAAAGTCAGTGGCGCAAACATTCTCACCAGAGAACATATTTAACGAAATTAAAATGGTCAATAACCTATACAACCTCTTAGCATGTTAACCTAAAAGAACAGCATTGCAAGAATATACAGTGTTATTATAAAGGAGCTTTAAGAACACACAAAATCTTACATTTTATTTTTTTGTCCAACACACCTTCTCTCTTTGCTTTTCAGTAAGCAAAGGTTATGGTTACAAATTGTGGATATTTAGAAAATAAAAGATACCATGACATTTAATACTGTAAAACCATAGATGGCAATCTAATGGTCCATTTGACTACACAAGGCTAATGGCTTTAAATTATCACTCTAAACCAGCATCTTTTTAGAGGACATTTGTTATCTCTGTGAGTTGAAGGCTTCATTCAAGCTGAGAAGTTGGCTCTGTTTCATTTTTTGTATTCCAAACCCCATATCTGATTTTTATATCAATTTACTGTATAAAGATACACTTTACATTATTGTGGCTTACCTAAACATTAGTTATCTATGTCTTTATGTATGCCTTAAACATGTTGACATTTTTTCTGACTAATAATCTTGTCTAAAAGGAAATCAGCATCCTCATCTTTAAAAGTTGATCATTGAGAATGAAGGAATGAAGACAAAGGATTGTGAAGCTGAAAACCATTTTTACATACATAGATTTATCAGGGTAAATTTTAAGAAATAAGGACAGATTTTAAAGAATTTTTAGATTTTAAGGGTTATAGCACAAGCTTCAATAATATTCTTTGGGTATTATTGTAGATGAGAACACACAAGCACACTAACAGGGAGTTTATGAATACACATATGTAAGTGCACTGCTGGTGTGATATGGAAAGTAATTTTCTTAAGAAAAGTGTTCAACAGTTCTGCACAGAGGCACTCAAAGTGACATTTCTCAATAGTCTGAAGTATCAGAAACTGTCATAATTTTGTGTTTTGATTTAACCTGCATACCTACCATATTGCTTTTTTTGGGATGTTCTTTAAAGTATTTATATACTAATAGTACTCCCTTCTATATTTTCTCCCCATATTAGAAATTGAGAAACTGAATAACATTTTGAAAATTGCTCAGGTCTTCTAATAAGACTTTAAGGAACTCATTTTGCATAAGCATGTTAAGAGAACAAAAAAACCACAGTGTGAAATCTGTGTATAAAATTGGCATTGCATTTTCCCAGTGTATGTTAAGCTTAAAGAAAACAGATATCTAATTTCATTTGTAGATTAAACCTTTGTTACGCTAAATTGCCAACATAGTTGTCTTTCTGTTATAAATAATGTGTTTGTGTTTAGTAGTTATAGATCTCACTAAGCCATTATTTCACAATCAGGGAGCATAAACATCTTCCAACATAAATGAGATATATATATATAAAAACCCTGCTGAATTATAGTAATGCACTTTAACACAAAAGTCAGCAAATGTATTTGGCATGCAGTCTAATCTTCCACACTGATTAAGATGCTTCTTTTATGACATGCACCTGATCTTTCATATTAAACTAAAAGTATGTTTCACAGTACATTTCTCATGAGCACGTAACCTTCTTACCTGTACAAATAATTTGATGCTATCATTTGTAAAAAGAATAATACTAAAAAGTTTAAGAGAAATACTAAAAATTTTAGCAATAAAAGTAATTAATTAGCAACTTTTTTTGTTTCAAACGCTAGTTGGTTATCTGATTTTAAAAGAGAATCTTATTTTGTTTATTGTGATTGCTGTGTTGTGCAGCTGCAGTGAATTCCTAATATACTTAGAGACAGTCTGTGTCCCAAAGCAATATTGTTACTTGAATCTATTAACTGCAATGCTTTAGAGTGATCTAATGGCTATAATAGATTCAACTAGAATTCAGCAGACCTACGTTTTCCTCTCCATTTTGCTACTCTTCTATTATCTTACCACAGAGAAATCACTTCACTTCTCCCTTCTCTGGCTTTAACTATTCATACTGCTAGCTTTTGGGCTTGGGGACTGTTTCCTATTATGCATACGCACATTATTGAGCACAGTGAGGTCTTGATCTCATAGTCTGTGCCTTTAGGCATTACTGTCATACAAATATAATAATATTTTTTACTAATTAATAATCTTGACTTTAGTAACGCCAAGTACTCTAACATGACAGTTTTCTTGCCATTCCTGTTGTTCATCTCTTCTCTCAAGCAAGAATAAATTCCCTAGCTAATCATTTTTTCTTACTGTTAACTGTATTACAGAAAAAATAAAAACCACAAACTTGAACTTGGCTACTTAATGGAATCTTTTTTCTTTTTTTCTTCCCCCTCCTGTAATCTTCTGCATCCTAACAGAAACCATTTGTAGCTGGGACATATCAACATGGAATTGTATTTTTGCATCCATTCTACCTCTTTAATAATCAGTTGTGCAGAAAAGCAGACATGATATCATCATTTAAAACAGGCTAGGGCAAGGTCAGTCAGTGAAGTGCTAGATTTAGCTTGAATCCTACCATTAGAAGAGTTAAGGGGGGAAAAAAAGAGAAAAGCAAAACCAAACAACTCCAACAGAAGTTGTGGTAGCCTCTTGCCTGGTACAGAAGACGGCTTCCAGGAAGCCATCACAGCTTGAAGCCACTTCTTCAGTAGCATGAGAGCTGACGCAATGAGGGTCACTGCACTGGTGAACTTCTAAGGTGGTACTGTCACAATGACAACTTCTATTTTTATACATTCCGTGAACCACAATTCTTTCATTTGAAGAGCCCTAAAATTGATGATTTCTAAACTTTTTAGTATTCTTTGCAACATTCCACTGTTGAATGGCCATAATTAAAACCTTTTTGGTTAGTAGTACCCATTGAATATGTATTTTTCTTGAAATTCCTATTCCATTGCATAAGAAAGAGGATACAATACCCAGTTTCCTCTCACCTCTGAAATTTCCACAGTAGGATGGAGGGCAGGTATCAGAAGACACAATTCATTGCAAAGAACACTGAACAATTGTCAGATAAATAACTTTTGTTACTCATGTAACAATTCATAGAAACTTTCTTTTTAGGGCAGTTTTCAGTGTCCAAGATTCAAGTGATTGGAAACTGCTTAAAAGATTGCAATGATAGATAGAAACTTCAGAAACTGCATACAACCTTATAGATCTATTTAAAGACCTCCAACTCACTGTGCTACAGATGCTTGAGAGGGATGGATTTTTCATCAGTATTGATAATGTTACCCTGGCCCTTGCTGAAAGCACTGTAATAATTGCATTGAATCTGTTTTGGCTTTCCTACAGTATGTGTTTGCATTGTCAGAAATTAATTTGGACTTTCTTTTGTATGAATCATCATTTACATAAAGACCAAAAAGCTTTGAAAAAATGTTCTTGCAAATTTTATCCTTCTTAAATAGTTATTAAAATCTGTTCGGGATCTTGGATTGTGGAGTGCTGCCTTTATCCTGACGATTTAAGGAACATAAAGCTGGATAGAAACTTATGTATGAAGTTTGGAACATATTAATTTCTCACTAATTCTTCATTTTTCTGCATTTTTTAATATTTCTTTCAGTATTGTATTACTTGCAAGTGAAATATTTGCATATTTATATGATAAAAAAATCTAAACCTGCACATTTACAGATTTGCTCTATTAATAAAAATCCTTCAGAAATGAGAAAAATAAAATCTTGTTCTTATAAACCTAGGCTTATTCTATTCCACATGTATGGCTTAAAATATCTTGTACATTGACTAATCTAACCTTTCCATATGTAAACATAATTGCTATTTTCTTTCCTAGACTCAATGAATATGACTCATATGAATAAAAGCACTTTTATGGGAAATACTTATTACTACACAACCTATGAAAGATATTTACATAATTCAGAATAGGTGATACATGTACTGAGCCTGGAACTCTTCATGTTATTATTTTTTTAATGATAAATTAGGTAATATAATGGTAGGTGGTATACAGTAATATAGATTATCTTCAGGAAAATATTCCTTGTACTATATATATGGAGTGAAAAAGTAAACAGAAAAGCATAAATTCACTTGGATCTGTTATTAGTTTTAGGACTAATGATTAAAAAAGACATGTTATGGTACTTGAGATTGAAGTTTTCATGGAACAAGTGTTATATGGGGATTAGAAAAATACTCAGTTTAATACTTCTCATTTACTCAGTTAGAGGTCCTGCTTTTAGGAATAAGAAAAAGTTCACAATGTTTATCACCATTTCTTATCACTGCCTTCGATATTGAATGGCTGACAGCTAACCTTAACCGTGAAGAAAGTTTTGAATTTTTGCACTTAATTATTGAGTTCTGGAGAAAACCTGAATTATTTCCCAGATTTTGAACCATCATATCAAAGAGATTTCTTCAGTTCACAGAAAACCTGATTTGCACTGGAAAAGTAGCAAAGAAATGGAAGCTCCTGGCTACTGATGCAAAAGATTATAGTAGAAGCCTCCTTCCCATTAGCTCATCTTGCACTGTACCATTCATACCTTTTCTGATTCTTCTCTGGAGATGTAATTATGGCCCTTTGGGAACTGATTCTATTTCTAAGGAAATTAACTTAAACTTCTAAACCAGTGGGAAAAGACTAGCTGCTGTAATAGGAAGGATAGATACAATCATCCTATTTTAAATAAAACAAACGTATTGTTCAATTGGTGTTATGCTTGAATTAACATTCTGTTCACAGAATCACGGAATCGTAGAGGTTGGAAGGGACCTCGAAAGATCATCTAATCCAACCGCCTTGCCAAGGCAGGACCACCTAGAGCACATCACACAGGAACATGTCCAGTCGGGTTGTGAATGTCTCCAGAGAAGGAGACTCCACAACCTCTCTGGGCAGCCTGTTCCAGTGCTCTGTCACCCTCACAGTAAAAAAGTTTTTCCTTATATTAACACGGAACCTCCTATGCTCCAGCTTGCACCCGTTGCCCCTTGTTCTATCGCTAGTTAGAAAATCATATGTGAGCTGGGCCTATAACCCTATATTTCAATGTGAATAATTCTGATGGCCCTTTAAAAGGTAGTGGGTTTTTTCGGTTTGCGGTTTTTTGTTTGTCTGTTTTTTAAAGAAATGGATGTAGAACCAAGTTTTTCTAGTCTTATGAGTATGATCTTTCATTCCAATTTAATTTTGACAAAATCCATGATTCCACAGATCAACTATATTTAGCAAAGTACTTGCCTGCATGGTTAAACTGTTGTACTAGTTAAAATCCAATGGGGTACAGGAAAGTACTGTTTTTTCCTCCTAAACAATTTAATAACAGTGCATTTTAATTTGCAAATGTATAAATGCGTATAAATACATACTTAATACTGAATTTTCGTCTTGTCCCCCACTATCATTTATTTCCTTGTGACTGGTCACAACCATAAAAAACTAAGTAATAGCTCTGATTTTCCATAGCCATACATGACCACCTACTTTAGATTATTTCAAAAGCCACCTTTGTCAAGAAAAATGCTATACTTGAATATACTTTTAATTGAAATCATCACTGGAACACTAAGTCTTGATGCAGATATTGATGTAAAATATAATTATAACAAATACCTGATACATCAGTATTATTATATGCTGTTTTAACTCTAACTTATGAAACTTAAAGCAGATTTATTTTCATGCTTTGACACTGTCCTGGTTTCTGTTGGGAGAGAGCTAATTGTCTTTCTAGTAGTTGGTACAGTGCTCTGTTTTGGATTTAGGATGAGAATAATGTTGATGACACACTGATGTTTTTAGTTGCTGGTAGGTAGTCACAGAATGATAGAATTGTTTCAGTTGGAAAAGACCTTTAAGAACATCAAGTCCAACCATTAACCTAGCACTGCCAAGTCCAACTGCTAAACCATGTCCCTAAGCACCACATCTACACCTCTTCTAAATACCTCTAGGGATTTAAAAAACTAAACCACTTGCCTGGGCAGCCTGGTTCAATGATTGACAACCCTTTTGGTAAAGAAATTTTTCCTAATATCCAATCTAAACACCCACCTGGTTATAACCTCCTTTTGGGTAGTTATAAGGAGTGATAAGGTCTCCCCTCAGTAGGGATTTAAAAAACTAAACCACTTGCCTGGGCAGCCTGGTTCAATGATTGACAACCCTTTTGGTAAAGAAATTTTTCCTAATATCCAATCTAAACACCCACCTGGTTATAACCTCCTTTTGGGTAGTTATAAGGAGTGATAAGGTCTCCCCTCAGCCTCCTTTTCTCCAGACTAAACACCAGTCCCCTCAGCTGCTTCTCATAAGACTTGTGCTCCAGACCCTTTACCAGCTTTGTTGCCCTTCTCTAGACACACTCCAGGGCCTCAAAGTCCTTCTTGTAGTGAGGAACTTGAAACTGAACACAGGACTCGAGGTGTGGCCTCACCAGGGCTGAGTACAGAGGGATGATCACCTCCCTGCTCCTGCTGGCTACACTATTCCTGATACAGGCCAGGATGCTGTTGGTCGTCTTGGTCACCTGGGCGCACTGTTAGTTTATATTCAGCTGGCTGTCGACAAATAGCCCCAAGTCCCTTTCTGGTCAAGGACTTTCAGCTTTCTACTCCTTGCCAGGTGTTGGGGGTTTGTGTGAAATTAAATCTGAAGGACAGGCTGTTTTTTAGGAGCCTGGGAATGACCTCCAAAGTTTAGTGGAAAACAACAAGGCCCCAAAGTTATCTAACTAAGAGGAAGCTTTAATCAAAAACAAGGTGCTGCACCTGCACTCTGGCCAGTCACAGGAGCCCCATGCACAGGTGATGTTTACCAGTGATGGAACAGCAGAGGTGTGGGAACAGAATGCTTTAGCCAATGATTGCTGGACAAGTACTTGTGTTGTGCCGCGTGTAGCCACCTTTAACAATATATAAACTTGGAAAAAAGAGCAATAAATGTCTGCTTCAGCTAACTCATATTGAGTCGTCTGATGCTTTCTGAAGGCCCGCCTCCCTACAGCCAGGTGCACCAGAAGCTGGGAGACCACAGCCAGGACAGCTGACCCAGAATGGCCAAAGGGATATTCCATACCATATAATGTCATGGTTCAGATGTAACTGGGGAAGTGAGCTGGGAAGCAGATTTGCTGCTTGGAAACAAAATGGGTATCAGGGTCTTTTTGCAGGTAGTGAGCAGTTACATTCCTGAATAACTTGCTGTCCTGATTTCAGCTGGGAGTCTTCCCAAGTAACCGTTACGCGTGACGGAGCCCTGCTGTCCTGGGGATGGCTGAACCCCTGCCTGCCGTGGGCAGTGGGGAATTAATTCCTTGTTCTGCTTTGCTTGTGCACGCGGCTTTTGTTTCACTTATTAAAT
This sequence comes from Psophia crepitans, assembly GCA_013399095.1. Taxonomy (NCBI): domain Eukaryota; kingdom Metazoa; phylum Chordata; class Aves; order Gruiformes; family Psophiidae; genus Psophia; species Psophia crepitans. The sequence continues at coordinate 64,284 of VWZZ01007167.1, forward strand.
TCTTGCATCTGAACCCACAAGTTCCGATGTCATTCTTCCGATACTCTCCCCCTTTCCGATGGGGGGGACTGGGCAAGTGTCTACATTGTGCCCAGCCACTGGCTGGGGTAAAACCACGACACTTGTTATTACTAAGATTATTATTAATCTTCCTTTGTTATCCTGTTAAACTGTCTTTACCTCAGCCCATGAGTTTTTTACATTCTCCTCCCCAACCCACTGGGGGGGTGAGGGGTGAGTGAACAGCTCCATGGTGCTTAGTTCACAGTTGGGGTTAAATGATGACAGACATAAAAATGTAAAATAAACTAAGTAAAATGTTTTTAAAACCAGCAACACTATAAAACAGAACTCTAAAGAACTCTTTGTTTTTACTTTTATAATTTAATTCTGTAAAAATACAGAATTTATACTTTGGACCACCGAAATTTTCTAAATAAATTTGTTGTGTGTAAAAACACTTAAAATAAGCATTTTTATGGCAAGTTTTGTCTTATAATCAAATAGCACTTAAATGTAAAGCAGTAACAATAATTCTACTATGTTTTTCAGTGATTGGCATGCTTGGATTACTTTATATCTCTGCATTTACATATATAGTCTTTCTATTTGGTCTCATCAATTCTTCCCATGTTTTTTGAGAGATTTGCAATTTTACACACAAGTGTTATCCTGCCATCAGGACAACCAACCAGTTGTTTTGAGGCAACATCTAAATTCTGGATGAATCTGTACAAATAAGTATAGGTCCTTATACTTATAGAGGCACTGTTAATAAGAAAATGAATAGTTAGGTACTGACTCGACAAACTTCATTTCTAGAGCTTTCTTTCTATTTTTTTTTAAAGGTTCTTTATTACTTTTAGTCATTTACTTTTCAAATTGTAGTAATAAATGTCCACTGATTTTAAGTTAGTTTTGAATTACCCATGTATGAAATTTAAAAAAAAACAACCAACAAAAACCCCACCCCCTAAAAAAAAAATTCTGCAAAACATCTATGTTAATCATGATACTTCTTAAAAGAAAAATTGATTGAGATATACTGCATTGCTCCTATTCCATAGTAGGTGGTACTTGAGACTACTAAATAATATATTGTAACATGTTTAAAGTGTCATAAGTATGAAAGCATTTAACTCAGCTGTAAACATTGATTCAATAGATATATATCACTGATTACAGTAGATTATCTATTAAAGATTGTGTTGTATTATTTTGATTAAATATTCTCCAGCTAACTCAGTAAGATATAAAATCATCAGAAATTAGCATTTCCAACACTGTCCTGGTTTCAGCTGAGAGCGAGTTAATTTTCTTCACAGCAGCCAGTGTGGGGCTGTGTTTTGGGTTTGTGCTGGAAGCAGCGCTGATAGTGCAGAGATGTTTTTGCTGTTGCTGAGCGATGCTCACACAGAGCCAAGGCCTTTGCTGCTTCTCGCACCGCCCCGCCAGCGGGATGGCTGGGGGTGTGCGGGGAGTTGGGAGTGGACAGACAGGGCAGCTGACCCCAACTGACCAAAGGGACATTCCATACCATATGGCGTCACGCTCGGTTTATAAGGGGCTGGGAGGAAGAAGAAGAGGGGGCAGCGGCATTCGGAGTGATGGCGTTTGCCTTCCCAAGTAACCATTATGCGTGACGGAACCCTGCTGTCCTGGGGATGGCTGAACCCCTGCCTGCCGTGGGCAGTGGGGAATGAATCCCTTGTTCTGCTTTGCTTGTGCATGCGGCTTTTGTTTCACTTATTAAATTCTTGTATCTGAACCCATGAGTTTTCTCACTTTCACCCTTGCGATTCTCTTCCCCTTTTCCGATGAGGGGGACTGAGCGAGCATCTACATGGTGCCCAGCCACTGGCTGGAGTAAAACAACAACAAATACAAACTGGAAAATCTTGGTCTGTTTTATAACATTAAAAAAGTAGTCTTTACAGAACTCAGTAGTTTTCTAAAATATGTGCATGATTAGAGAGCTGTGATTTGTCTTGATACAGATGTATGCATTGGTTTCAACAGAAATTCTTCGGCATAGCTCAGCAGGAAGTTGATTTTTCACATCTTTTTCTTTCTGATTGCAGTATTTTCATCGCTATGTTAGTTGTATATAAGTGCACATTCTTAAATGTCACATTTCTGATTTTTACTGGTCCTGCATAACAAGTGGGTTCTTTTGTGAATAAGTATATCTTTTGTGAATATTTTGTGAATGCAGTTTAATGATCTGGCATATGTGCATGTGCATCAATATTTATGTTAATTAGGTTATTTAGGTTAATTATACCATTATAATGTAGTCTACTGTAGTAATCAAATGGTGACAAAAGGTTAGAAAGTAAATAAAGGAGGAAAGCAGTCTATGTTTTATCATTTCAGGTGCAGCAAATGTAACACAGCAGTTTTCCCCATCCCTTTAAAGAATTATAGAATGGGTTGGGTCGGAAGGGACCTCAAAGATCATCTGGTTCCAACCCCCCTGCCATGGGCGGGGACACCCTCCATTAGACCAGGTTGCCCAAAGCCCCATCCAACCTGGCCTTGAACACTTCCAGGGATGAGGCCTCCACAACTTCTCTGGGCAACCTGTTCCAGTGCCTGACCACCCTCACAGGGAAGAATTTCTTTCTAATATCCAAACTAAATCTCGCCTCTTCTAGTTTAAACCCGTTACCCCTTGTCCTATCACTGCACTGCCTCTCCAGCTTTTCTGTAGGTCCCCTTTAGGTATTGGAAGGCTGCAATTACGTCTCCTTGGAGCCTTCTCTTCTCCAGGTTGAGCAAGCCCAGTTCCCTCAGCCTGTCATAGCATCATAGAATCATTAAGCTTGGAAGAGACTTCAAGGATCATCTAGTCCAACAGTCTCCCCACCACCTATTACCCACTAAACCATGTCTTTCAGTACTGCGTCTNAGAGGGCAATAATGTCCTCACAGGAGAGGTGCTCCATTCCTCTGATCAACTTTGTGGCCCTCCTCTGGACTTGCTCCAGCAACTCCATGTCTTTCCTGTACTGGGGACCCCAGAGCTGTACGCACTACTCCAGGTCAGGTCTCACAAGAGCACGGTAGAAGGGAAGAATCACCTCCCTCGATGTCTCGCCACTGATGCTGTGTAAAATGTGCTTACTTGGGTATGCAGATGTTAACGCCTAAATTCTTGCTTGCACAATAAAATTCATTCAGTAAACTGCATATATGCAACGGTGATATGATATATTGAGCTTATAAGAAAAGCATTGTTGTAACAGAAGTAATATGTCTCCTGTTGGACCAACCGATATAGTGGGAAAACAGGAATGGTCAAGGAAGAGTCTGTACACTCAAGCAGCTGAACAAGAAGTCTTCAAAACTAGATCTTCAAGGCTGAGAATAACTGCTTCAATTTTAAATACAGTCAGTGAATTAATGGGGGTTAGTGTAATACATTGAATTTTAAAGGGATAGTTTTTCCAGATTTTTGAAAGAGCATCACGACCTTTATATAATATGCCTTTCAGAATATACCTTCATGCCCTTTTTAGAAATAAAGGGGACAGCGCTGCTGGATTTTCTTAGCTAACCCTAATAAATGTATATGATCTTTGTAAACAAACTAAAAAGTCCATCTTGTAACAAAGTTAACTAGACCTTCTGTTGGAAAACTGTTTCAGAATCTGGTACGTAGATAGTCACAATATCACAGAGGGCATTTGTTTAAGGGCTCTATTTCAATGCTCTGCATATGGACAAGACAAACACACAGAGTTTTGCTATGTGTGAACAATGTGTGCTCATGCACATGAAAGGAAAACACCTGTTTAGGTCAATACATAATTTTCATGCAAGTTTTGTTATACCTATGCACTCTCTATCCTTTTTTGAATACATGTGCAGAAACGGCAAGATCTCGGAGACAGGCTTTAAATTTTTAACACTAGATCTCAAGGAACAGTGCTACTCTACGTATTTCATTTTGATCCTGATAGAAACAAAACATCATAATGTTAATGTGGAATCAGAACAGAGCTTTGTAAAATGAATTAAAACTTCTCTTTATAATATAGAACTACAAAAAGGAAAAAAAAATCAAACCCAAACCCAAAACAAACCAACCCTGCAGGTCACATACATACTTCTTCTCTAGAACTCTTGTTCAGAACAGTGTGATTCAAAGAAAATCCTACTAAAATGTGTTTGAATTTCAAAAAGAACTTTAAATTGTTGCTTGAACACTGAAGGTCAAAGATATACCATACTTCTGACTTTTCTTTCTGGCTTCTTGACCAGAATGGAAAAAGTAAAAGAAAATTTGTAGCTCAACTTATTAAACATATATAAGACGTTCTAATATTGGATCAGAATATATATTGAATTGTAAAGGGTTTTTAAATATATTCTTTCATTATGTTTCTCACCTATCCATAATATTTAGCTATATCAAAAGATAATTATGCAGCAGATCCCCATCATCATGAAAATGTTTAGTCAGCATGCATATTCAAATCAAATGTTTTAGTGCACATTTTATAATCAGCAGTATTACGAGATGCTTGGCAGATACATAAATTTGGAAGCTATATCCTCCATCAGATAGCTGCAGAAGTTGCTCATTTTCAGAACAGTAATATTCAACTTAGCTGGTGTTTCTACACTGCTATTATCATTTTTGCAGACTGGACAGTGTTCCCCTGTCCTTGTGTGAAGTGTATAATTTGCTAAAGGATAGTTTTTCACAGTACAGATGATTTGGCCATTTTGGAAAGAAACATTAAATCACTAGCATTTTGTCACCTAAAAAAGAAGGAAAACACCCAAATAAAAAATGCTGCAGTTTTTCAGAGCTTCTAATAAAAGAAATACAAGTCAAAACCACAAAGCAGACATGTGTCACATACCTTCTTGAAAAAAGAATTACTATAATTTGTATAAACAAATAAGCAATCATTTTAACAGCTGCCAGATAAATTGAAAGTTTTCTGAGGTTACCTCAAACTCTAAGACACAAACACTCTTTTCAAATGTTCAAATTCGTAATCTGCCCTTTTTAGTAAGGAGCGGGCAGCAGTTCAGTTTGCTGTCTGCACTGTGCTACATCAATGGAGCTTCCAGGCAGAACAAAGGAGGCACTTCCAAACTGAAGCACAGCTTGACAAAAAAGTTCATGCCCTAAGTAGATTCTGTTATATGGGTACCTGGGGATTTTTCTTTTCACAGCCTTAATGGTTGGGGGTTTTGGTTTGGCCTTTTTTTTTTTTTTTGGTTTTGTGGGTTTTTCATTTGGGGTTTTTGGGTTGGGATTTTGTGGGATTTTTTATATTTTACTTTGATAGTTGATTATTTAACAAAAGATACATATATAACATGATAAGTATGTTATATGTTAAAAAAAAGCAAACCTCTGAGTAACATAATGAACAATGATGTGTCTGTACAGCTGATAATAGTAAAATTTAAGCCAACACAAATTGTAGCCAAAGGTCCGATAAGGAACATAGTTACTAAATAATTTTCAAATGCAGTCAAACAAGATGGACAACTGACTGTCTCAAGCAAAGTGATTCTGAATCCCACACAAATAGTCCCTTCTCAACTAATTGCACGCAAACAATACTGCTGGGATACAGTAGTTTCACTTAGATATGTAAAGAAAACAGGAACAGTGGAGATCTGCGATCTTTGCGACATTTTGTACAAGCGAGCCTTGGGAAATGATGTTTTTCAAGTGTACAAAGGCACATGGAGAATGTAAGGTCCATTTAATTCCTAACACTTGCACATAGGACATACAGACTTTTTTATAGTGCTCCTTACCTAACATAAGGGAAATTAACGAAACTTAAGTAGTATAGAGACCCGTTGTTTTTCTCTACATTATATGAATTTCATGTCAAATATAACGTGTTAAGGTTTTGTATCTTAAAGTAGATTTTTTTGTTTGTTTGTTTTGTTTTTTTTGTTTAGATAAAATACTCAGGGACAAGTACACAGTAGTCTCTCTGAGGTCATTAAGGATGCCAAAACTGGCTCTGTAAGAGGACAGAATAGAAAGCATGTATGTGTGGGAGATAAAAGGTGAGCAGCTGATGAACCAAATCAAAAAGTGTATTGTTAGTACCAGTTACTTATTTTCCAAGATTATAATCCCATGGGACAAGATTCAAAATGGCAGAACCCTGATGATATTAGAATAAATTAACTTCTACATTAAAAAACAAGAACAAGCTGCTGTTGCTACATTTACCTCTTAGAGAAATAAAAAAACAGCTTATACCTCTCACAGTTATTATAATTAAAAATTATCAAAAGCACGCACAACAGCATCAAAATGGGAATGTAATACAACACAAGTGAAGGGCAGAAGAAACTCAAGCTCCACTTTTTTTTCTATGTGTTTATTCAGAATTATGGTAAATCTTCACAGACTCTCCAACGGATTCATGTTCCCTACTGCCCCTACACCATAGAAAGTTACAAGAAAACTTTCACACTTAATCCCTCACTGCGTGTAGTTTCAGCTCACATTATAACAGAGTAAAGAGAAAAATAAGCTTTAGAGGAACTTCGAGCAGCACATAGCTTACAGCTACATGCTAATGCAGTCTTCCTCCAGTGTTCATTTTCTTTCCATAGAGTCCCATTATCATCTATGCATCCTTCCTGCCTAAGGCAAGCCCCCAGCTTGTTTATCTGTAGAAAGCAGAGGAAAGCAGGGTAGGAAAAAGATGGAAACTGAGATGAGGAGTATCAGAACTTAGTAAATCACTGTTCTTAGTAAGACTAGAAAACAAAGCTTAAGAAACCCTCAAACCTTAAAGCAATTTTAAATCATAAAGCCCACAGTGTGGGTCATCTGTATTTCCACTATTATTTTTTCTTCTGCCTGTAACACATCTGTGGTTAATATTTAATTTTCTTGTAATTATTGCACTTTGATCTGTATTTGATGTCACTTTCTGTTACATGAAAAATGAAAGACCTACCTAAAAGAGTTAGGCAGAATAGGAACCACCTACTGCTTTGAAATTTAGATTAAAATTCTGGTATATATCAGCAAAAGAAAACAGCTACATCCCACTTCACAGTAAGTGATGTTCCTACCTTCTATAACATTTGACAGAGCTGGTCTGGAAACTCTTATAAGAGTTTCACATCAGAATACAAGGTACAGGTCAAAATGCATTATTCTAGAAGGAATTTATAAGGTTTTGGGTGTTTGGTTTTTTTTCTCTGAATTTGAGTCCTAAAATTTTTATCTTGCAGGAAGGCCAAATCCTAGCAAGACTAATGAAATTTGTGCGAAGAAAGTGAAAAAATATCTTTAATTACACTAGTCTGTTCTCTATACACTGCAATCAAGTCCTAAGATTTTTAATAACTTGCTGAAATAGTACAAAATCAAAAAGAGAAACCATGCCTGTGATGTCCGTATACATTTTTCAGAGTTGAAACTTTCCATCAGATCAGGATGGCTTCAATGCTCAATCGCTAGGCACTCTGCAGCAAAGTCATGCAACACTTAGAATCGGTAGTCACATAAGCCCTAACTATTCTGCAGGAGACATCTCTGTCTAAGTCATGACTGGCAAGTCTGCTCTCTGACCATATCTTTCTAGAAAAGAAGGAAATCTCCCTGGCTCCCTGAACTTTAATACCATTTCTATATACATAGAAGAGCCAAAATAAGAAGATGGCCTCATACTCTTCCTCACCTTGCCCCGTGCATTCATAGAATCAGGATGTCTCAGGATCTCAGAGACCCAAAACTCACTGGCATGTTTCCTGAGAGATCTGAGGTTGGCTTGGCTTGGCAGATCCTGCTGGTCACACATGAGTTTCTAGAAGGCAATGCTGTTGTCTGTCTGACAGGTACACTTCATCCCAGCTTTCTGTTCAACATCACCACAGTGTATGATAGTCCAGGTTGACACATTTAAAAGAGAACGAGGTCCAAAATTTTCTTCCCTTGTGTAACCTAATGTTTGTTAAAGTTTATGCTTGAATGAGTCTTTGAGCAACCTGGTCCAGTGGAGGGTGTCCCTGCCCATGGCAGAGGGATTGGAACTAGGTGATCTTTGACGTCCCTTCCAACCCAAACAATTCTATGATTCTATAATTAACTTTTGACACAGGTCCATCTTTGAGGTATAGAGCTGCTAATTGTTTTAAACTATTTATTTTATTGGGTGAAGTTTTTAATTTTCTGTTAAGGCCAGCATCCTTTCTCTCAGAAGTGATTTTTCTGAGGAGAAATAATACCTGAAATCATATGTTTCTTTTTGGAATGGCTTTAATTGTTAAATGGAGAGACTATTTAATATATATTTCAGGGGTCAGTACTGGGACCAGTGCTATTCAATATTTTCATTAACGACCTGGATGAGGGAACAGAGTGTACCCTCAGCAAGTTTGCCGATGACTCTAAACTGAGAGGAGTGGTTGACACGCCAGAGGGTTGTGCTGCCATTCAGCAAGACCTAGACAGGCTGGAGAGCTGGGTGGGTAGGAACCTAATGAAATTCAACAAAGGCAAGTGTAGAGTCTTGCATCTGGGAAAGAAGAATCCCATGTGCCAGTACAGGTTGGGGACTGACCTGCTGGAGAGCAGTGTAGGGGAAAGGGACCTGGGGGACCTGGTGGACAGAGGGATGACCATGAGCCAGCAATGTGCCCTGGTGACCAGGAAGGCCAATGGCATCCTGGGGTGTATTAGAAGGGGTGTGGTCAGTAGGTCGAGGGAAGTGCTCCTCCCCCTCTATTCTGCCTTGGTGAGGCTGCATCTGGAGTATTGTGTCCAGTTCTGGACTCCCCAGTTCAAGAAAGACA
>VWZZ01007167.1:73266-185099 GCA_013399095.1 Psophia crepitans
GGAGTCTGCTTCTCTGGAGACATTCAAAACCTGACTGGACACGTTCCTGTGTGATCTGCTCTAGGTGGTCCTGCCTTGGCAGGGGGGTTGGACTAGATGATCTTTTGAGGTCCCTTCCAACCTCTACGATTCTGTGATTCTGTGGTACCCTGTGAGATCTGCCGAAGGTCATTTTTGTCAAGACAAAGAGTGACTGGCAGCTTTGGACTCTAAAACTACCTGTTTACAACAGAAATGAGCTGAGTTACATGTCTTCTGTGATCATATTTACTCTTTATGCCTTTTCTTTTGCATTAGCATTTCAATTTCAGATACAATTCCCTAAAATTTCTGGAAAATGATGAGGTGATACCATGCCCCTTATTATCTGTAATGAAGTGATCACATACACAGAGAAACTTTTCCTTTAGAATCACTAAGGTTGGAAGGGGAATAGCTGCTGCTTATATTTCATCTAGTATGATCAAAAGTCCCAGTGAGGAAAGTCTGAAATTTTTGAAACATATGTCTGCATCACCAGTCCTCACATCAGAGGTGTCTGGATTTGCTTTGCAAGTAATCCCTGTATAAGACAGTCTGCAGTGAATGTTAACACTATGCGCAACATAGAATCATAGCATAGAATCATAGAATCACTAAGGTTGGAAGGGACCTCTGAGATCATCAAGTCCAACCGTCAACTCAACACCACCGTGCCAACTAGACCATGTCCTGGAGCGCCGCATCGATGCGTTTTTTGAAGATCTCCAGGGACGACGACTCAACCACCTCTCTGGGAAGCCTGTTCCAATGCCTCACTACTCTTTCCGTGAATAAAACATGTCTCAGAAGTCATGTTTTATTCATTGTACATAGATCAATGCAAGCATTCATAGAATCATTGAATCATAGAACCATAGAATGGTCTGGGTTGGAAGGGACCTCAAAGATCATCTAGTTCCAACCCCCCTGCCATGGCCAGGGACACCTTACCCCTAGACCAGGTTGCCCAAAGCCNTACCCCTTGCCCTGTCACTACACTCCCTAAGAAACAGCCCCTCTTCAGCTTTCCTGTAGGCCCCCTTTAGGTATTGGAAGGTCGCAATTAGGTCTCCCTGGGGCCTTCCCTTCTCTGGGCTGAACAACTCCAACTCCCTCAGCCTGTCCTCGTAGAAGAGGTGCTCCACCCCGCTGATGAAATTTATGGCCATCCTCTGGACTTGCTCCAGCAGCTCCATGTCTTTCCTGTACTGAGGACCCCAGAGCTGGATGTAGTACTCCAGGTGGAGTCTCACAAAGGCAGAGTAGAGAGGAAGAATCACCTCCCTTGACCTGCTGGCCACACTGTTTCTGATGCAGCCCAGGACATGGTTGGCTTTCTGGGCTGCCTGCACACACTGCCAGCTCATGATAAGTTTTTCATCAACCAGCACCCCCGAGTCCTTCTCCTCAGGGCTGCTCTCAATCCATTCTCCACCCAGCCTGTAGCTGTGCTTGGGATTGTGCCAACCCACGTGTAGGATCTTGCACTTGGCCTTGTTGAATTTCATGCATTTTGCTCGGGCCCACATCTCTAGCCTGTCCAGGTCTCATTGGATGGCAACCCTTCCCTCCAGCACATCCACCGCGCCACACAGGTTAGTGTTGTCAGCAAACTTGCTGAGGGTGCACTTGATCCCACTGTCCATGTCCCGACAAAGATGTTAAACAATGACGGTCCAAGTACTGACCCCTGAGGAACACCACTCGTCACCAATGTCCACTTGGACATAGAGTCGTTGACCACTACTCTTTGAGTGCAGCCATCCAGCCAGTTCCTTATCCAGTGAGTGGTCCATCCGTCAAATCCGTGTCTCTCCAGTTTAGAGACAAGGATGTCATGCAGGACAGTGTCAAATGCTTTGCACAAGTCCAGGTAAAGGATTTCTGTTGCCCTTCCTTTGTCCATTGATGCTGTGACCCCATTGTAGAAGGCCACCAAATTTAAACTTTAACCCAAATAAAAAACCCATTAAAAATAGATGAAAAATATACACGATATGTTCAGATGGCAGATTGGTGGACATTTTATGTCAGTAAAGAGCCACAGAATATCTAACGAGAAGCTCTGAGCTGGTGGGGCTCCAGTGCCCAATCAAATCCAAGGCAAATGCACTAAGACAATTCACTTTGTTTCCCATGTCTGGGTAAGAAACTCTAACAGGCTTCAAAAATATATACATTTTCTGAGATGTCAGGCTATAATTAAAACCTATCCTGAAGTCAATAAATAAAGTTCTCTTTAAAAAAGTGTATTATCTTTTGAATACAAAGAACGATGCAATACAGTTCAGTGCAGTTGGGCACTCTGCTCACATATACTGCTAATACTTAAAAGGGAGACATCAGTAGGTTTGCACTAATGACAGTTTCTTGGTGGCAGTTTTAATTTGACAGAGCACTGTGCCTCAGAGCCATCAAACTTTATTTTCTAAAATGGAAGCCAAACGTATGAATTTCCACCCTCTGTTGCAGATTATGATATTAGAAGAACATATGTTAATGAAGACTGCACGTAGCTCTGAGACATACGCAAACTTTTATATATTTTTTTCCTTGGTATGTTCTTATTATGATAATATTCTGGAACAGGATAAATACTGACAAGTCCACCTAGCAGTAATACGTAGTTACTATAGTACATGATACACAGGATTATCTTCCAGACTTTAGTGTTCTTAACAGCGAAATCAAGCTGGTTTATGCTTCAACATCTTCCATCACAGCAGTACTTAGAATTAGAAGTGGTATACAGTTCATGTATCTAACTTTATACATAATAAACTCTTTTCACAGCTTAAATGAGAATAAACTGATTGAATATTATTTTATATATATATTTCAAATGTATTTCTGCACCACTGCAATCCTTCAGATACTGAACTGTTAGAGCACTGCCTTCCAGTTGCATACTGAGTGTGCAGAAAACTGAAAAAACATGAGTACACGAAGGGACACAGATTAAAAATCGTACTGATTTTTAATACTCCTCTGCTTGTGCTTGATGGAGATTTTCTTATGCTTGAAAGTGTTATATTTTATTTATAATGAATTTATATTTTTTTTCTGTTACTGAAGACATTACTTCTTCTAGTGAAAATCTCTCCTTTTTACTGACCACAAAGATACAAGATGCACATATTTGATAAATAAAGCCAAGGTGGGATTTGTTTCACTCCTCCCTTTCAGCAAATAAGGTGAAAGGTATCACAATATATTAATGTTGAGATTAACATTTAATGCTTACATTTGGAAACACTTGGGTGTTTCCATATGAGTTCTCCAATTCAACTATGTTTTCTAAGTCTGTGTAGTTTAGCTCTTTACATACATATTCTTCAAAAATATATACACTCTGAAACACAAACTTCATTTCAGATATGAAACTTTAAATTTTTTATTCTAGATTCTGTGAACCATTTCTGAGTTTCTCATATTTTTTATCTTTTTTTTTTACCACAAGGATTGGAGTTTAACCTAAATTCCTCTAATATTTTGTTCTTGTTGAAGCTTTTGCTCGAAAACTATAGAGAGGAAAGGAGTTGCGCCAAGGGAGGTTTAGGTTGGAGCTTAGGAAAAATTTCTTCTTGGAAAGGGTAGTCGGGCATTGGAACAGCTTGCTCAGGGAGGTGGTGGAGTCACCATCCCCGGGGATGTTTAAAGAAAAGTTGAATGTGATACTTAGGGACATGGTTTAGTGGGTAATAGGTGGTGGGGGATGGTTGGACTAGATGATCCTTGAGGTTTCTTCCAACCTTAATGATTCTAAGATTCTATTCCAGTCAGCTTTATTGGGTTTTGTGCCTCTGAGTCGGGTGTCAGATTAACACAATCTGTTCTTTCCAATGTGATTTATGCTTCTGCTGTTGATAATCATCAAGTGGCTGCATAGTGCATTTCTGTGCATGGTTCTACACATCTACTAGTACATCTCTAACAACGATGTATGTTTACCATAACAAGCATTAGCATTTGTACATAAGATTGCACACAGAGAGTAACTATTGTATACATGTATCAACAGAACACTGAAACACTTTTCCTCTTCTTTTTATGGTGAGAGAACTTCTTGCTCTTTATACAATATTCATCTGAGCACTGTCTTCTTGTGTGCTGTTTTGTAAACTTGAACCTACCCTATCATTCATCAACTGTAAATTGCACATCACCTGTCTCAGTGCTTTGTTCTTTTCATAATCCTGTGTTATGCAATTTACCCCAAACTAGCAATTTGAGATTCTTTGTGATGATATATTTCAGGCAAAGAGTTTTCTGTAGAGCAAAGTATTAGGAAAAAAGAAGCCAGAAAAGGAAAGGGGAAAAAAAAACAAAAAAACCCCCCAAAGAATACAGAATTCTCTTATAATATCTTCAGTCAATTGAAATGGATCTTTCTTCATCTGTTTCAGTCTTTGGAAAAACCTCATTAAATTGCACATCAGTGTTTTCAATGTTGATGTACGATTTAATCTTTTCTTCAGCAAAAATTTAGTTAATAAATATTTTTTTGAGTTTAAAAACAAATGGCAAAAGTAAATGTGCAAATTCATTTGGATCTTACCTCAAATAACTGTAAAAGCCCTAGAGAGGAACTCAGTATATTTGCAGTTAACTCATTTCCTGAGCTTCAAGCTCTTTACAAGTGTGTGAAAACCGTGAACTTCAGCAGTTCGTGCGGTTCTTCAGTAGGAGCGTATCAGGAAAAGAAGTTCCACATGAGCAGCTGAATAAAAGAGATGCCTCCCATGAGTTTCATTTTATTAAAAAATAAAAGTAATTCCATCCTTTTCCTAGATATGAAAGTACACACTTTCCCCAGTTCAGTGAGGTTCTTGAGAAAACTTTTAAATTTAAGCGTAGTTCGCTATTAAGGCTACTTGTACATAGGCACATGTAGAACTGGGACCAGTGCTTCCACCTTTTCCTCAAAAACTTTTTATTCTGATTGCTTATTTCCCCCCTCTCATTTCCCCTAGAATGTCTGAAGAACTTCAGGGCAGGGTGAGACGGGTATAAAACAGACAGGGAAAAGCGAGTCACAGGAGGCATGTGTATAGAAAGAACTGAGGAAGAGAAGACCTGCCTTCTAAAACAAAAACCGAATTCTATGCTCCTACCATATAGGAGGTTAACTGAGAGTCTCTGTGTAGATTTTTTTCAAGCAAAGCACACCCCAGAACCCAGCCTTTCATTAGCAGGTGTGAGACAAAGCTCATACACACGCAGCCACAGCATTTCTGAAAATGTGTTCTACAAATCTGTGCCTGTCTCTTCTACAGTAACTGTCCTGTAATAACTTAATCAAAGTTCAATAATAATGAAGAGACTTTATAATTCTTGGCCCCAGCTTTCTCCTGCTATCTTTCAGCCAGTCAGAAAAACACTGGGATTTTCCCCCTAGGAAAAGATACTTCTTTCAGAAGATACTGGTTAACCCTGTAGGTCAAATGCTAGAGAGCAGTACGAGTAATGTGAAAGCAAATATTATGACTTTATTGATTCTGTTAGTGTTTATTTCCTATTATTAAAATTATTACTTTCAATGTATTTATTGAAGGAACACAGCATCACAACTTCCATGGCATTATGACACAATTCAGAAAAACAAGAGAGATTTTGAGATTATGATAATTTGTTTTGTGTTAATAAGTATAGCAGTCTAAGAAATCTGAATAAAGTGAAGTGACCAACACAGTATAAAAACTTAACAGTGGATGCACTAAAGAACTTTCACAAATAATAAATAAAGTCTCATAAATGTAAATATATTATTGCAAAAAACTGTCTGAACAAATGTGGAAAATTCCTGCTGAATCACTCTCTGTTTACAAAGAACTAAAAAAAAGGAAAAATGAATCAAAGAAAGTCTGAGAAAAGAATAATTGTTCAGACTATTAGCAATGAATAGTTCCATTATCTCATTGTTTACTTCATTATTCTTTGAAATTCTGGGAATTCCAGTAAGCTACATACCCTAAATGAATTCTAAATTATGTTTTCTATGTCCAAAGTAAAGTGGTTGGTATGATACATTGGTACATTGTGAATATAGTGCAAAACAAAAAACATGATCCATTTGGAAAAATGGGGATGAACAACACTGTGAAAACTGGGAGGAAGGACCTGGCTTTGATGCAAGGATGCATGTTTGTCATTCAAGCAATTTGCCATTCAGTTCTGTCCACCTATCTAGTTCCCAAGCATTCCATTATCAGCTCCACAAAAGCCATTTTCTAATGTGTGATTTAACTATCAAAAGAATGAATTAAGCACTTTATAGTGTTTAGATAGCATCCATGGCATGACGCATGCAGAGTACAACACTAGCCTAATCTCTGATGCCTGTTTATCAACCGCCAAGTTAAAAAAAGAAAATTAAAAATATTCACCCACATTAAATCTATTATGTTCATATGCATGCATAAACCACAGAGATTTCATTAGAAATATTGTTTCATATTTCACACACAAAGAATTTCACTATGTGCATTCAACATAATATGAGTTTCAGTAGCCACAACAAAAAAATGCTAGGTGAAAATCTGTTCTGTGTAATTTCCATTCAGCTCATAACTGAGAAGATGTGTAGCTGATACGGTCCTAACTGCTATTACAATATATATTATCTCTATATATAACCAATGCATTTCAACCTTGCAGAATTGAAATACATTTTATTAGGTGCTATTGACCTGTGTATATGCAACATTTTTATCTCAGGAGTGGTTTCAATTTACCTATCTCAGTAAAGGCATCTTCTACATGGCACCTTGGAATGGCTGTGAGACAAGGGTTGGCTGGAAGATCAAAGTTCTAAAAGCCATTTACCACCTTCACTCAGTCCCACAAATTCAGCTTCATGGATAAGCATGAGGAGCCTTTCACATTATTCATAGATGCTTAACTCAGTTCCTGATTCTTGTGGGGTTTTTTATTAAGATTAAGGTTTGTTTAGTCAGGTCTACTTTGAGATTACACAAAACAAGAAAAACAAATTAATTTCAGTCTTGGCAGAACTTGGCAATGCAACTTTTTTCCAACATCACTCAAACAAACAAACAAATAACAAGTTAAGCCATGCATATATTCTAACTAGTTCAGGAGGAAGTGAAATATCATACAGCTAGCAACAAGAAAAGAAGTATAGTAATAATCACCTTGTCTTTTTAAGTGCTCTCAACCAAGCAGTTTCTAAAGGATCTTCTGTGCCTCATCGTCATAAAAATTAATTAAAACACAGGAAAGGTATTTAAAAAAATTAAAACAGGAATCACCAGAGAATTACAAAGCGCAAACAGTTATTGCCTACAGACAGAGCTGTGAAAGTGCAAAATCCTCCTCAATGAGCCAGAAAGGAAGATTTTCAAATGAAGTTGTCCTTTTATGTCTAATTAAATACATACTATGTATTAGTGCACAATTTCAGGTAAGCGCTTTCATAGGTAATTCTTGCAGAAGATAAACTTGTGCAGTACTACATAAACACCAGAACATAAATGACATTTTTCTTAATTACAGCAGAATGGATATCAATTCCACTAAAATTGTAATTTCATTAAATTTATAGGAAACAGCTTATGCTTATTGTAAGTAAAAAACAATGAATAGGAAGTAAGGAAAATCATGTTTTCAATATGCTGTATAAATATCTTTTCCAAAAATGCAGTTCCTCAAAAGGTAATTGTTTAGACTGGTAATAACAGCAGTCAGTATAAATGGAAATTCAAATAAAATATTGAAAGAATCAGATATAATTTACTTATTTTCACCAAGTAGTCTAATCTGGAACTCTTAGACTTTTGTAGAAGAAAATTATGAGGGTGCAATAACAAATTATAATTTTTCAAAGAGTGACCAATCCACTTGAAAAGTCTGGTTTAAGGTGAAAAGACAGACCTGCTCCTTCAAAGCTGTGATGAACTTTATTTTGGCAGCAAACTGAAAAGTCTTGAACACTACTCAGTGACTACTTGTTCCCTCAGGTGCATTTTATGTGTATGTTAGTTTTTTTGATATCTCAAATAAAAAATCAGTACCAGGAAAAGGAAAATTACATCTAAATGACAGGTTTCACAAGAAAATTAAACTTAGTGAGAATTAAAGAAAAATTGGAGAAAATTCAAAACAATATTCACCTCCTTATGTTATTTTTACATGAGATGAAAACTCTTTGGAACTTCAAAGGAATGTCATGCAATTCTGTTACATTAGAGATTAATATATTGTTGAGATCCTAAAAAACAGGATCCTTTCCTGAAAATGTTTTTCTGCTTTGTTGTGTCGAGACACTTTGCCTTGACAAATAAAATGTCACATTTTGTGCAATATATAGCTAAGAGAGTTTTTATCTTTCAGGAAAATAATAATATTGCCTTTATCTGAAAAGAAAACAAAACATGCCTCATGACTAGAGCAAAACAATCACAAGAAACAATATCTACAGAATAAAGCAAAGTAAAGCAAAGATATTCAAACAAACCAAAACCAGCTAAGCTGAAACAGACCTATGGCTCAGTTAACTTTTTAGCAGAAATCAAGAGGTTGAATTAATATTCCTTATTGCTGTACTCAAGGCAGTTATTTACCACATTTCCCTTGACACTGCCAGAGAAAACCACAGGATCTGAAAATAGTTCCTGTATAAAATCTTCAAAGTAAGTGTTGCTTAAATAAACCTTCCTTTCCCTCCTCCCTCCCCATCTTTAATCTTCTTTAAGAATTTTCTGAGCTTTTCTTAGCTATATACATAAATTCTAATGACTCTTTTTTTTAGTATATATTAATCTCCTCTGTCAAATTAAAGCTCTCTTAATCTCATCGCTTTTCACCAATACTTCCATGGTTATTGAATTGTTACAATATAATCTGAATTACTGGCAAAAATAATCAAAAATATTCTAACTTTCCCAAGATGTCATAGTCAACGTACAGATTTCCTAAAACAGAGATTTACTTCATCTACAATAAAGAGACTTTTTTGTATCTGTTGTTCAGGCATCTCAGGTTTAGGATGCATTTATCAAACAGATAAATCTTGTCTACTTGGATCTCTAAATGAATTTTTCAAGGTGTTCCAAATCCTTCAGAGGCTCCTAGGGAAATTACTGATGTAATTCCTTAAATGTTCCTAAAAATGTTTAGGAATCTAGCAAAACAGATTCTCTGAGGTTTGGTTTGTTTTGGTTTGTTTTGTTTTGGGTTTGGTTTTGGTTTTTCCTTTATTTTCCTTTGTTTGCCTTTAGGCTTTTCTGTTTCTTGATTTTACACATGTTTCCGTATGACTATCAGAAATAACGTTTTCATAGCACAAAACAATTTCTGAGCATTTTGAATGGTGGAGCCACAGCTACCTCTTTACAGCTGATGTCAGGAGTACTTTCCATTACGTTTTCAAATCTACTCCTACCATTTAGTGATGAAGGATTCAGTACAGACCACAAAAATTAGAGCCCTAATATGACAGAAACAATGTTTGTAAATGTGAAATATAGAATGCCTGTTTTATTTAACTATGTTTTACGAAAGTTTGCTGCCACTAGTTAATCCTGCTGCTGCCTCTAAAGATCAGGATTATGAATGCCAAAATAAAGTCACAGTCAATAACATATCTGAAAGGAAACAACAGAGGTTACATATCCAAAAAGATGATACTTAGGGACAGATTCAGTTCTGACTTCTGGTCAGCTCAAAGAATAGTTACATTTGTGTCTTCTTTCATTTGCTAGTAAGATACAGCCTTGCAGATTTTTGTCCTGACTTACATTTATTTGACCGCTACTGAAAAAATTAGAGCGCTTGAACACCAGTGATGCTACACCTTGCTTCAGTGATGCTGAAACAACAGTGACGCTGTATTCTGTTTCGCTGATGCAAGCTGTTCTGCACAACTTACCCATCTCAGCCATTCATTCTCTTTCTCACAGGAATCAATGCATTAACCTGAATTTGATTTAATTTAGCATGAACAGAAACCACAATTGAGGAAGACCACTGAGATAATTGTCTTCAAAAAAACTAGGGCAGACTAATGTCATTTCCGGATAAGCCCCAAAATAATTGCTTTTCATATATGTTTATAGTTCAAAAAGCATATAACATTGACAACCATAGAGGAATACTTGATGAAATCAACACTCTCATAAGTTACACACAAGAAGCAAAAGATACTTAAAAGGCGAGCTCTATGTAAACAGAAACTCCTCAACAGGAAAATAAATTCACAAGAAGAATGACCTGTAAAATTAACACAAGACTTGGCATTAGGACTGATTTTTCTAACTTCAGAATATACTCCAATGACCTAAATGTTATGACTGATGAATTTAAGTTAGCAGCAGTTACTTAGAATGACAAGCAGGAGATTGGAGCTAGTCAATGTTCACATGCTGTTGATGTTAAAGGTATTTGGAAAATAAGACAGAGTACCTTGCCACAAGAAGACCTTGTAAAATCGCAGTGTCCACAGAAAAAGTGCCATGTATAATAGATGCACCAATGCAATTGTGACATTCAGCCTTTGTTCATGATGCTCATAAAAAAAAAACAAAACCAAAACCAAAAATAGCCCAGATATTAAACTAGTTAGACCTTTGCTTATTTAATATTTGCTTACAGCATTATAAAAACATTTATCAATGAATCTTCAGACAGCTGCATAAGATCTCTTCATACTACTGACAGATTTTTTTTTAAAACTTTTCTTCACTCCCGCAAAATGAATGAGTAAATGTATTACCTTATCCATAGAAATCTTCTATTACAAAAATTAATGCTTGTGACATGACAAGGTACTCCACCACCTAAAATCAATGTACTTCACATTTACAATATTGCTATCAGATATCTAAAAAGTAGCAGAAAGTAACATGGCAGGACCAGTCCTGGTCAGATGAAGGGAATGAAGTTCATACTCAGGTAACTTGAGCAAATAAACACCAGATATATTAAGATGTTCCTTCCACTAGAATTAAACAGAGTATGGGAGTTTGGTGAGACTGTTGAATAGCGACAGGGACTGTGCCTTTTAGGATTTTTGCTGGAATTTGGGGGAGTCACCAATGGGAGAAGTGGTAAATACATTTCTGAAATGACATTAGGATTCTGTGCTTTAAGTCGAGACTGCTAAGTAGAAACGACCAGGCAGTCAAAGCACAGAGGACTGCTCTGGGCTACCTCCTCTAACAGACTCAAAATCTGTATTTTCTCATTCAGAGTCATAAACATCCCATGTCAGAGGACTGCCAGTGCCTATATTCTGAATACTACCTTCTGCTAATGTTGGAATCCCTCAGAGAAATCTTTGTTTTAAAACCAGCACTGGTTGTTTATCTTAGTCTACTACAGGCTACAAACACTGAGTTTGACAAATGATGACAGATGACATAACCTTCAAGCTTTATATATTCAAACCAGGAATACTGGCAGGTTAGTAAACTCTACCAGCTATGAAACATAGAGGCATTTCAATCACCTCAGGATAGTTCCAATGTACTTACGTACAGTTTTTCCAGGTCAGTGTTGACCAAACCCAGAAAGCATTACCTTTTAAATATATGCAGTGTGAGAAAACTGTTTTTCTTATTCATAAACAATAAGTAATCTTTCAGCTGTTAGTTATGATCACCAAGCAGAACAACTGAATTCTAAAAATATACACAAAGTCAGGGAAAAACACTCTGCCTTCTTCAGAGTATGTCAGAAAAAATACTCTTTCCAGAATTGAAATAAATTTGGCACTGCAGTACAACCAGAAAAGAAATATGAAGCTGGTGCGTTTTCACTTGCCCTAGACACTATAAAATATCAAAAAATATTTACAGACTGACAGAATTAATTGTTACATAACAAGAGGAGCAGTTCTGAAATTCAATTTTCACTTAGCCTGAAGTAATATAAATCCATCTTGTATGACAATATAAAACTGAGACCTGGGTCCATATTTCCTTTGATCATTTAGTCCGAATAGGGTTCCACAGGTGTTAGCATTTGGGGGGCATTGGTTGCTCCATACTGAAAATAAAAAACTGATTGTAGACACAGCTAATTTGTAGTAGACAAAAGAATTAGGGAAATTATCTATGCCATATGTGACTTAGAAATTTACAGGGTCCCTAAGAAATTACCCAAAATACAGCTATGTTCCTTCTCCTAAACCCTATAGAATTATATGCAGAGTTCACATCTGGAGAAAAATATATCATACTTTCATATAAATGATGAATTAAAAATTTTATAACTTTGAGTATAAAAGGACAAAGTAAGAACTTACGAATATGACACCAAATTCAACTAAGTCCTGTCTTCAGGAGGAGGTCTACCCAAAACTTATGAAATCAAAATCTGATGGCCACAGCCATTCCCTTGAGTT
Organism: Psophia crepitans; assembly: GCA_013399095.1. Taxonomy (NCBI): domain Eukaryota; kingdom Metazoa; phylum Chordata; class Aves; order Gruiformes; family Psophiidae; genus Psophia; species Psophia crepitans. The sequence goes on from VWZZ01007167.1 coordinate 85,652, forward strand.
CTTTTACTAAGGTGGAAGGAAAAACAATGATTAGTGAAACAAAAGCAAGATACTGGAACTGCTGTCTTGTTGTAGATATATCATATGTCTGTACGAAATGCATTTGTGACATTTCCGCTACTTAATTCTGAATTACTAATCACCACAAAAGGATGATATAAAAAAAAGCTTCACATACCTTTTCCTTCCTTACTTTGTTATGTCCAAAACTCTCAAATTTTCTGGTTTTGGGAAATCTGCTTTCCTAAATCATCACAGAATTTTTAACATGCAACCTCTGTTTTTAAGAATGGACAAGATTTTTTTTTATTAATTTTCAATCTATAAACTATTTTCCTCTTCAGTCATGAATCATCCACATTTATGCTAAGAAACTATCTGGCAAATCAGAAACATATGTGTCTTCAGGAGCAATTTTCCCATTCGCTTGAGATCTTATTTCAGACAATTTGTCTGAAGCTGCATCTCTTTCTTTGATTAGTGAATCATCTGGATACCCTTCTTTGTCTACATGTCTAATTTACAGATATAAAATGTAATTCTTAAAATATATAAAACCACCTTCATTAGGGTCCATTAGGCTGTCTAGACCATCTAGACCCATAATCTTTCTCACTGTTAGAAGACAGCCACTTTAAGACACAATAAGCAGAAAATTATAGCTTTAAAAGTTTAGGGTATGTGAAACAAAAAGAAGATGGCTTGTCTGCCAACTTTAGTACTAACTGGGAAATCCTGTTTAACTGTCTGTGACAGATTCTATCTGACAAACAAACATGCAAGCTAAGGATCATAAGAACTGAAGTACAACAAAGCTTGTGCTGTTCTTTTCTTTTTCTTTGTGGGTGAGAAGCTCAAAACTTGCAAGCAGTTAAATGTGTGTGTACAGCTGGGGAGAAATGGAGCCATCCAGGATCTCTCCAGGAGCCATCAATCTCTTTAGCTAACTACTTTTAATAATGTCCTTTTAAGTTAAATAAATACATAAATAAATTATTAAATGGTTATTATTATGAATTATAAATTAATCAGTCATATCAAATTTTTCAAAATATTATGTTACTCTGCAAACTAAAGAATAAACCCAAAACCCACTAACTATAAAAGCAGAGTGAAAGTGGAAGAAGATGCAAATGAATATACTGCAAGGAAGCCACGTAATGTTGATCCCTTGGAAGGACTAAAAATGGAACTATAGCTCCCTGTCAGTGTGCTCCCCTTGGCAAGAATGCAGGCCACGGTAGGTTTGTTCATCATACCGCTGAACAAAGTCTTTGGCCAGCCTGAACATCTCCTCAAATTTTTTAATTAAAAAGTAACAGTAATGAGTACCTTTTCTAAGCCAGAAAACTGTCTTCTTTCAGTAGCCACTGCATCGAACTTGTTAATTTGAAGTCTTTAATTTATTAATAACATCTTCAGATGAGCTCTTTTTTTTTATTTGCATGTTCCTTTTAAAATAATTTCCTGAAAATAATAGATTTGCTCTTGATTTTATAATTGCTCGCTCACTGTTTACTCAGATTAGTACAATGTATTCAGAACTGATTTATTTCATTTTTGTCAGATGAGAAATGAAATAAAGATGTAGAAAATATGAAAGCTTTGTCGCTGCAGGTTAAAAGTTCTATCATTAAAAGAGCTACTTTGTATGACATTAATGGAAGAGTTATAATGGCAGTAAATTGCTTAAAGCTATTTCAGTCTGTCAGGAGACAGGAGTGTCTCCTTAATGAATTTGTAATAATAAATGACAATTTTTAAAATTGAAACCTATTTGTGAAAATAAACCAGGTAATTCACATATATATGACATAATTTGCTTCCATTCTCTACGGTACACTGTGTACTGCTGGTTTCCAGTGAGCATCCTCTTCTAAAAATTAACTCACTGGACAGCTCTCCCAGCATTCCTTGGGAAGTTTTAAGGATATCTAATGCCATTAAACATATGGCACATTATGATCTCAGAGGAAATAAAATTAGATAAAATTAAAACACAAAATTCAATATTCTTGTGTACTGTTGATGACTTATGGATCAAAAGACAACAGAGTCAACACTGATTAAAAACATAAGAGCATTTAGTTCATGCACGTGTTTTAGTCTTTGTTTCTATTAAATTAACCTTCATATTTCTTCAGTTGATTCTAAATTGCCAAATATTATTTTTTAATAAATGCTCAAAATATCTCAATTTTAAAACCAAGAACAATTTGTGTATTTGGACACACTGTTACATAGTGACACCTTTCTTACAGAGAGAATTTTTATATGAAATTCACAGTGTGTTCCATCCTCATGTAATCTGGATAAGTGTTGGGAGAAAACCAGAACTGGTAGACTTTGCTGAAAAATTCCTGGCAGAGATACTTTTTTTAGATAAGGTCCATATGTATCTGCCTTTTAAAGGAAGAATTACTGCAAAAATTGTTTTCAAAGGCTAAATTTATAGCTACACTGGCAAATAATATGGTCCAGTAGTATAATTAGATATGTAAACCAAAAGAGTTTGTATTGAGGATGGAATGATATGGATATAATATTCAAGGAGGAAGGGGTAACTTTGAATAAACTCTAGTCTTGTCCAACGAATCATTCCGGATTTGAATTAATTTGGTACATTCCTGCCTGGCATTTTCTACTTTTATTTCATTGAAAAGAAGTCCATGTCCTGCTTCGCAAGTCTGTTCCATGATGTGAACCAAAGCAATCAAGGACAATTGAGACATTAGCTTCAAAAATGCTCATCCAAGCTAAAATGCTAATGTGAACATATAAAAAAGAAAGCAGCTCTGTAATATACATGTCTTGTAAGTGTAAAGTCACCTATGCTTTCTCAGGCAGGGACCAACTAGATGATTGTGTGTTGCAGTGAAAGACAAAGAGGAGAAAGTCATCAGTGCATGATTCTCTATTCTTCAGTTGAAATCTGTATCAAATAAATATATCAGAAGAAAATTGCTAAGTAATATGGACAATAATGTTATACTGCTTTTAGAAAACTAATAAAATTCCAGTAAGTGTATAAAACTCAGTAGTGGTATATGTATGTGTGAGTGTGGGGGATATATATATATATATATGACGCAAATCTAGCCCTGATTAAACACAAAATGTCTACAGACTCTGTGTCCTGTCAGCTGTTGCATAGATTGTAACAAAAACCACAATAAAGCCCACTAGTGTTTTTCACTAGTATTTTTGCACATGTTCAAATCTTGTTCTGAAGTATCAGCTTACAGAATTTTTAGGAAGACAGTCCAATTAAATATTTGCATGAGTTCAAATTTTGATGGCTTTTGGATTCAGAAGTCATTTTTGTTCCTTGGGTTTCATGGAGTAGCACAGAACTCTAAAGCAGACTTCCATTAAGTAAATTTGCTTACCCTGCTAAAGCTTTTTCTAGATAGTGTCTTTACATGGTGGAGAGAAGAGGTATGACAGGCAAGTTCATAATGTAGGTAGACATGATAACAAGAATCCTTATTGAAGAATTTTACTTAATTATATTCGTCTGCTCTTCTTCATCATGTTTCTGCATAAAACAATTTAAATCAACAATCATCCTGCATCTGGTTGAAGAAATTATTACCTGCATTGCATTCTATAAATGAAAGAGGAGTTGGTACAAAGAAAGCTACAGGCTAAAGGCTGATAGGAATGACACACTAAATGATGTGCCAAGCTGATTAAATAAATCCTTCTTCAAATAGAACCAGTTATACAAAAAAGTGACAGATGTATATTTTCTGCTGGGATTTATAAAACCATCTGGTCTTGTAATTTCCAGATGGAAGTTTCACATTAAGTTCTTACACTGAGATTCTAAGGTATTTGAAAGATCTGTGTTTTTCTTTTTTCAAGTATCAATGGGGTAGATAAAGTGCTCTCAGCATTTGTGATTGTTGCTGACTAAGGACAATTGAATTTTTACATAGTATGAGATGCATTACATTGCCAAATAATCCCTTAATAAATTCATTCTATTAAAAGCTGCTGCATGATTAATGAAAATAGTATCTTCAAAGACATTTGCAGAGAGTTAGAATTCCACAGCTCATAGCAAACTTTAATGAGATAATTAAGCCATAAAATTGTTTTCAGTCTTGTATTTGAGCTTAGTTGCTATATTTAACTTTATGCCATAAGGCAGTCTCTCAAACTTGTCTTTTTACAGTTACAGAACAACTGGTTAGAAACTAGTACTGTAAACAAGACAAGGACAAATATACTAGAACTAAGGACATTGAAATTTCAAGTTAGGGATGACAGAAGCACAAATGGAAATAGATAACACCAAGCTAAACAGTCAAAATAATATGTAGATATATGAATAAAAGAAAGGTTAAAAACTCTGAGAAGCATAGGCCATTCAAACTACTTCACAGAGTGATTACAATTGAATAATCCTATGCACATGCATAAATGATGGGTGACATCATGGAAATATCTGAGAAATTCACAGATAAATGTTACCTGTATAAACCCTTACTTCATAATATCAACGATAGAGTGTTTATAAAATGTTTTCTGCGATTTCTGCAATTTTCACCCAAGGAATTTGCACACACATGTCGATTTCAGCTCATAGATTCTGAAGTTTCAGTTATTAAATCTCAGATTTAGGGATCTGATTATTGAGGTATGGGCAAAAAGAGAAAAAAGTATTTTATCTCATATAGAGACAAAAGAAATATGTAAGAGACTTCACTTCTCTCTTTTCCTCCCACTTTTACATAATCTCAGATGGTTCTATTGAATCTAGCTTAATATTAACAGAAACATTTCTTTCCACCAGACACAACAGATGTCTCTGTATCAAAAATCCGTCCAGTTTTCCACTTTTCACTTTTACCACCCTCCAAACTCTCTCTGGAAGGCTTTGCCATGCCTTACTTCAGATAGTTACAGATTGTCTCAGTGATTGATATGAATTTCCCTCTAGGACATCTGAAGACATATGTTTAATAGAATTTCATAGAACTTCATAGCATCTTTAAGGTTGGAAAAGATCATCAAGTCCAACCATCAACCCCAACACATCAACCAGGTCTATTAGACTATGTCTCGAAGTGTCATTTCTACATGCTTTTCGAACACCTCCAGGGACTGTGACTCCACCACCTCTTTGGGGAGCCTATTCCAATGCCTATATTTCAAGTTTATACTTAAATCAAGGTGGGAGTTTTTCACATTTTAATCCACGTCAAAAAAACAAACAAACAAAAAAAAAGTAGATTTTTGTAACCTTCCTGGTATGGTCAGAAAACAAACCCTGGTCCTTGTATAACACTGGGTGGTTACATATTTGATAGGTTGCACAAAAGTGTACAAGAAATCCAGTGAAATCAGGTGCACAGCAGCTTGGATATAGCTAGGATAACGGAGATCATTTACAAATGATGCTGAACTAACTCAGGTCCCAAACCTGTGAGGCAGGTATTCCTTTTTTTTCCATTATAATCTGGGCCAACCAACTTCCTCAGAGAAGCTCTACTGATTCAGGTTTTATGTGTCTTCCAAAAGGCTGCAACTCCTTGGAACATCTCTACCAGTATGAAATCACAGAAATAAAGAACCGAATTACCTACTTGAGTTTTCTGCTCCCTCTGTCTGACCTGTTGTTGGTTGGCTGTTCAAATCAGTGGCTGCGTTGCAATGAAAGGGGAGTGTACAAAGGTATGGAAATCCTTGACAATACAGCAACTTCTCTGCCTGCAGAAGAGTACTGCAGGTGGTGATGACCACCTTGGTACTTAATAGAGTGTTCACTTCTCTAATTCCATCCTAACTTAATGAGCCATGTAAGGCTCACAGATTCCTTCAGTTACTATGGTTCAAAGAAGAGCACATGCTTCAAAACAAAACCTTATCCTCTTACCTCTTTGGTCGCAAAAGTTAAAGTACAGCATACTTGATACTTCCCCTTAACTTTCAACTCATGTTGGAGCTTCAGAACCATTTCCTTCCTTCCTGTCTCTTTCACAGAGCATCATTTGGGCCACAACTCCCTGTGAACCCTCACAATCTGTATAAAGTATTTATTATGCCAATCAGTATGTTTACAGAATAGCTTCATACTCAAGGTAATGACTTATAACACAAAAACAGCTTGACTAATTTTCTTCTTACTTAGCAGAAAAACACAATTGGGACTTATCCCCCCCCAAAAAAAATTAATTACTAGATAACTACACAGATTTAAAATATTGAGAATCCAACCTAGGTCACACAATTTCAAAATCTGTGTCCCTGTGTATTGGTTTATCCCAGCAGGCAGCTCAAACAACCACACAGCCGTTCACTCGCTCCCCCTCCTAGTGGGATCGGGGACAGAATTGGAAAAAAGTAAAACTTGTGGGTAAAGGTAAAAACAGTTTAATAGGACAAAAGAAGACAAAGAAGAAGAAGAGATGATGATGGTGATGATAATGATGATGGTGATAGAATATACAAAACAACTGATGCACAGCATAATTGCTCACTGCCCACTGGCCAGCAAGTGCCCAAGTTGCAGCCCTTTTCCAGCCAACTCCCCCTCCAGCTTATATATGGAGCATGATGTCATATGGTAGGGAATATTCTTCTGGCCATTTTGGGCCGTCTATCCTGGCTATGTCCCCTCCTAGCTTCTTGTGCACCTCCTGCAGAAGTCTCATGCCTCCTCCCTGGCAGGGCCTGGGAAGATGAAAGGGCCAGGACTTAACTGTAAAAATGGCTTATCAACAACTGAACAAATCCTGAGCACAGGAACAGGAGATTCCAGAGTGCTGGAAGTCAAGCAGGTGGGGCAGAAGACCGGCTTGGCTGAACAGGGATCTTCTAGAGCTTAGGTGGAAGAAGAAAGTGTATAGATGCTGGAAGCAAGCTCAGGCAACATGGGAGAACTACAGGGATGCGGTTTGCCTCTGTAGGGAGAAAATTCGTGGGGCCAAAGCTCTGTTGGAGTTAAAGTTGGCCAGTACTGTGGGGGACAATTAAAAGCAGTTTTTTAAATACATTAACAACTACAGAAGGACCAGACAGAACATAACCTCATTACTTGATGAGAATGGTCACCTCGTAAATAGGGACATAGAAAACGCAGAAGTGTTTAATGCCTTCTTTGCCTCAGTGTCCTGGTTTCAGCTGAGAGAGAGTTAATTTTCTTCATAGCAGCCAGTATGGGGCTGTGGTTTGGGTTTGTGCTGGAAGCAGCGCTGATAGTGCAGAGATGTTTTTGCTGTTGCTGAGCGATGCTCACACAGAGCCAAGGCCTTTGCTGCTTCTCGCACCGCCCCGCCGGCGGGATGGCTGGGGGTGTGCGGGGAGTTGGGAGGGGACAGACAGGGCAGCTGACCCCAACTGACCAAAGGGATATTCCATACCATATGGCGTCGTGCTCGGTTTATAAGGGGCTGGGGGGAAGAAGAAGGGGGGGGCAGCGGCGTTGAGAGTGATGGCGTTTGTCTTCCCAAGTCACCATTACGCGTGACGGAGCCCTGCTGCCCTGGGGATGGCTGAACCCCTGCCTGCCGTGGGCAGTGGGGAATGAATCCCTTGTTTTGCTTTGCTTGTGCACGCGGCTTGTGCTTCACTAATTAAACTCTTGTATTTGAACCCATGAGTTTTCTCACTTTCACTCTTCTGATTCTCTCCCCCTTTCCGATGAGGGCAACTGAGCGAGCCTCTGCGTGGTGCCCAGCCGATGGCTGGGGTAAAACCACGACACCCCTCATTGGAAAGGGGGACATCAACTTAATTTCTTTTTATGACAAGATCACCTATCTGGTTGACCAAGGGAAGCCAGTTGATGTTGTCTTTGGACTTCAGGAAAGCTTTTGATACTGTTTATCACAGGCTCCCCAGAGAGATGGTCACAGCCCCAAGCTTGACTGAGTTTGAGAAGCATCCAGTCAACGCTCTCAGTCATCTGCTCTGATTGGGCTGGTCCTGTGTGGAGCTGGGAGCTGTACTTGATGATCCTTATGGGTCCCTTCCAACTCGGGATATTCTATGATTCTATGATTAGTGTATTATCAATATTATTTCCATATTCAATTCAAAACGCAGCACTATATCAGCTACTAGGAAGAAAATTAACTCTATTGCAGCCAAAACCAAGACACGCTGAGACAGGATAAAACTCATTTGTAGTCCTAAAGTATCTGCAGATATTATAGTCTCTCTAAATTGCCAGCAAAGGAGAAATTACTCATTCAGTATTATGCACACTGTAATCATCCCAGTTGCAAACAGCAATAATTATTAACTTTGATAAATGATAACAGCCGCCTTCTGCTGTAGTTAATGCTTAGAAAAATTCAGCGAGGTGGACAGTTCGAAGCTGCTAATAGGAAATAAACACTAAACATAACCACAAATTTTGATATTTACTTTGGTGGAGAAACTTTCTCTGTTGGAAAAATATCTGTTTTTTTCAGAGGCTTTTTGGTTTTTATGATATTGCTGAAAGTAACATGAATGTTCAGCACAAGCCTTTTTAACAAGGCACTTGTACAAGAAATTGCAGTATTTTGAAACTAAAACTACTTATTCAAGACTTACTTCACCCTCTTTTTACAATATATCCTGTCACAATATTTAATATCAGCATGGCAAGACATGTTAAATAACAATTCTAGCATTTTAAAAAGTACTTAGTTTGGAACTGGACATTCCAACTGCTACTTCTGTTCCAGACTATTGCAGATGTTTTCAACAGTCTTGCCAAATTTTTAGATCCAACTTTGGAAGGCTGCTGTAGCTGACATATTCATTCCTACAGACAGTTTGCTTTTAAAAGGACATTAGGAAACAGTATAGAAACATGCAGTGGATTATAACTGCCTCTGATAGTCACTGTGGATGTGAGGTGACAGATGCAGAAGTTGGTTGTTTTTTATGTTTTAAAGAAAGAAAATCAGAAAATCCTGAATATTAGTAATGTCCATAGTGTGCACTGACTAAGGAATTCTGAAAAATTCTACCCATGTAGGAAAGAAGGCACAGAATTTCAAATATGATTCAAAACCTGGAGATCAAATTAAAGACAAGTAAACTAGTTTATTTACTGGTTTTTGGCAGAGACCATTTACTCATTCAGTGCAGAGCTGCTAAATGTTTACCCTTTGAAGTAATGAGATGAAAAAGATTGATAAATGCCATCTGTTAAAGTCAAATTTTATTCTTGTGTTAAGACTATCTCTCAGTGTTGCACTGTCCTGTCCTAGTCTCCCGCTATGCTTTGATTGGTACACCAGTAAAGCATAAACCCCAACAATATTTTTAATCCACATTTATCGAACTGACAATTCAGACAGTGACAATTAAGTATAAGGAGCATTGTGGGAGTTTAAATTGTTTAAAATTATAATTTTTCCCGATTTATCTCTCAATCTGGTGGTAAAATTCCTTAACCACAGTCACAATGGAATCATGAGTTATTAAACACTATACTAAATCTGAATTATAAACTAAAAGTACTATAAAATTAGCATTCCTTAGACGAAACTACAGTATCATAAAGTAGATTACTGGTCTGCATCTTTGAAATGCTAAAACTTAATTAAAGAATTACACTTTAGAACTCGTCCCACTTTTGTACTAGCAGTTATATCTTCCACCATATGTACAAGTAACAAGCTGGTGCTCAGAGATGCACCACATAGTCAACAAAAATACATATAAAGTATGGTAGAAACTCAGAACTTGAGTGATATTATTGAAAGTTACTTTATAATTTTCTTGATTTGAAATTTGGGCACAATTTCATGGATAATAACCTCAGTAAATATAAAACTACAGCACTGGTTCATGAACAAATACATTTTTCATGTTCTATGACCTTTGAAAATCTTCTTGATGTTCTCACAGTAGTATTAGAAATGAATGCTGATATCCTCAGAAGGGAACTACTGAAATATAGGAGACCTACATAGGAAAAATATTAGGGATTGAATAGATATATTCCATGTCCAGCACTAGGTTCCTCTTTAAAGAACTAATATAATAATTAGGTTAACTGTTGCTTTCCGTGTTCTTGGAGCTGCAGCGGGGGACTTCAACTACTGGTCCTGGAGTCTGAGGAAACACCTCACCCTCGGGGCCAAGTGATCACGACATCAATATGATGGATGAGCAAAATGGCGTTTATTAAACTGCGTCACAGGTTTATATACTCCCTTTATGGGGTGTGGCCACTGTGGGGCTCTGTGCAGGTCATAGGGGTGTGCCTAAGCTCACCGTACAACGCGAGATCTTCCGAACGGGATTCCCTACAGTTAACATATGCTTTAAAAAAACATAGTCTTAGTGATGAAAATTTTTCTTTCATAACATTAAAATATATTGATCTATCAAAAGTAATTGGTTCCCACCAAGCACAAGCAGTATTTCTCTTCTTCTTCAAAAGAAAAAAAAAGAGCGGGGGGGGAGGGCACAGAGAATACAGATAACAAAAGAAATCAAAACCAAATTTTCATGTACTTTTTAAAAGTTTACTAAATTTGTATTTGCAACTAACCTGTTATTAACACCTGTGCCCTTCAAACTCTTCAGCTGAATTGGAAAAAAACATATTATGAAAAACACTTTTTAACACACAAAAATACTAAGGTACAATCTTACATTCAGTAACTATGATTCACTTCATACAGCCCTGAAAACATTTCAGCTTGACCCTGTCCTCCCAAAGGTGCTGTTCTACATGCTCTCTTAAGTCATTCAGCTCAATGCAAAGCTCTCCAAACTTCAGTTTTATTGTCATTATGAAATCAGTCTTTCACAGGCACTGTAACCTTCTAAGCATGAAATAGTCAACGCTAAAGCTTCACAGCTTTGTTGAGAGCGTAATGCTTTTATGGGCACTGTTATCTGCTGTTTCAAGGTCTTCCACAGCTACGAACAGAAACCAAAGTCAACATTAGACAACCTGGCTCCTGAACAAAGGAATCTGTATTGTTTATAAGACTGGCAAAAATTCGAGTATCACACTTTGAAGTTAAATCTTTTAGCTTATGATGATTACACATCAAAGAAAGTAGTCATTCTTTTTTTTTTTGTGGTACAGATTTTTTTGCAAGATTAATATCTACTCACTTAGAAAAAGTTATATGAACTACACAAAGTAAAAAGCAATAGCAAAATGAAGGTCAGACTTCAGTCTCTAATACAAAGTTAAACTCCATTTTGTTGACTCATATTAGTGCTTTTCTGTTTCTGCGCAAAAACATGAGAAATTTGCAAAGAGGTTGTTTTTGGATGGATTTGTGGTTTTTTTTCCTGTCAACACATTTTATTTGTAAATGCAGGTGGAAGGATGTTTTGAAAAATTAATTTCTATCTAAAGTACCCCAAACAAGAAATGCTAAATGTTGTTGCAATTTTGCATGGGGGAGATCTGTGTGTCTCAGATTGATCTGCTATTTCTATGATGACAAGGCAATATTTAAGGTTTCAGCTTTGATGGAAGCCTTCTCCTCCCTTTCAGTAGAGTGGTTTAATGTCTAAAACCAATTTCAGTTTCAGATCTTCCAAGATGTCTAGAGGATGGATGATAGGTTTGCTCAGTTTTTTTTCACAGGAACCGTAAGTTCATCTTGGTTTGTGCACTTATAAAAGTGTCAGCTTTCCACAAACATTATTAGCAGTCCCTACAATAATACAAAGGTGAATGAGCAGCTTAACAGACTGATCTATCTCACATGAAAGTTCATGGAAAGGCTGCAGACAACTTCACTTTTCTGGATATGAATCAAGCTTGAGTAAATTTACAAATCCACAGCAATATCTCTTCTACAAATATTTCAGCAAAGCACTTTCACAAATGTACCCCTAGGAACAACTAGCATGACAGAATTAATCAACCATGTCACAATTACATGGAACATGATAAAATTATATTCTGCTTTTCTTCTCTTTGTCAAGTTTTCTGAACTAAAGAAATAATCTTAATTTTTGTAGCAAGCTGAGTTCGAAACTTGATTTCACCTCTGTTTTCTGTTACAGCAAGCTATTTTCAGCTGCTTTTATTCTGAGATAGAGGTCTTCAATTCAGTAAATCTGAACTATAAATTTGGATTACATTTTATTAATTATTTTTATTACACAGTCAAAACACTCTTCTTCCATCACTAAAAACAGACACTTCAAAACTAATACTAAAAGTGATGTTTAAGGAAGGATGGAGAAAGAAACTGGATGCTGAAGAAGTAGTTGGAGAATCAAATACAGGATCAATATGTGAAATAATGCATATTAATTTGCAGCTGGCTGAAAAATATGTTATTGTCTCTTAATGAAATAAATTAATAATGCTGTTACTTTATTTTATTTATTTTTTAAAATGTTGTAAAAATGAAGATGGTTATGTGTGTATTTTGAAGGAGATAACCCAAAAGAGAACAGCAAATTAAATAGAAAACCTAGAGGGTCACAGAAAGGAATAAAAGGGATTATTCAGAGCAAGAAAAAATATGTAAGCAGAACACTTAAAGAAAGAAAGCAAATAAAATGTGTAAATGTCAGACAGAGAGAAGAATAGAAAGACCTTAAAAAGTTGAGGAAAGAGGGAAGAAAGTATTTACCTAGAATATAAATAAACATTTTTGTTGCTCTTGCTTGACCAAAGAAATTCCTAAGAGAACTCATGGAAAGAAAAAAGGATTTTGTGTAACTCGTATCTTGGAGTAAGTTTTCAATAGTAAGTACAATCGTAAAACCAAAGTCTCATTCAACCAGTGAAGAATGGGTTTGGTCAGCATTTGCCCAAGCCTAAAAGCAACTATTGCAAATTTATGAATAATTCCCATCATTTAGATGGGGGTTATAACCGTTGCAATTGTCCCTCAGTTTCATGCCACGCACACCAAAGATCTTCAGTATCCAGTGACTGAATGTTACAAGATGCATCCCAGCACAAAGAATCTTTTTGACTTCCTTATCGGCAATGTCTCCCATCCCAGCAGCAGTTCGGTTTCAGCAGTTCTCTCGTTATACAATTATGTTTACAAAACCACAGCATATGCAAAATGGTTAGTCTCAACTCCTAATTTCCTCTGTAGTCTGCTGTAAGAAAGTAAGGTAAACGACAGTGTTTTCATTTTCTTCACTTACCTAGTGGACCCATGGCAAATGGCAGTAAGCGCTTTCAGGATTAAGGATGAAAAATTTCTTTGAGTAGATGACATTGAGAATATTTGTCTCCTAGATCTTCTGAGTCTTTCTCAGAGCTTCTACAAACATAAGAAGCATCAATATACAATATCAGATGGTTAATTTTCTCCCTTGCATAAAATGAGTTCATTATGAAAGAGAGCATCTTACTATTGCAAAGTGGCTCAAAGGAAGAGCAGACATTTGGAATTTGTAGCTTGGGGATCATCATGAGAAGTAACAAGGGAAAACCAAGGTAGAAAACCTCCTTTGCCAAACGCTGTTTTAGAATATTTACTTGTAAGTCCATCTCGAATTTCAGACAATCCTATATATTGTTGATAGTGTGACAGCCCACAATTATCCAGAAACAATATTGGAACACAAGTCAAATATTCCATAATGCAGTATCAGTGGCATGGGTTGAACTCTGTGGTGTAAATACACTGAATGGGGATCTAGAGTAATTGCCTACAATGCACTGGCAAGAAGATAAAACTCTGAATTACTTACTAGACAAAACCATTTTCTTATTTTAATAGCCTTACAGTTGATCCAGAAACGGCCAATGCCTACAAAATGTTATGATGAAGAGACAGGAAATCTACCCACAAAAAAGGTTGCACACAAAGTTTACTGTTATGCTAGTATCTGCCCTGCTTGGAAATATCCAGAATCCTTGAACTAATAGGTCATATTATGTCAAATCACAAACAACTTATTCTAGCCACTTTGTTTCTTTTAAAATAAATTGAAAAATAACATTGCAACGAATTCAAGAAAAGATTGATTTTTTTTAGGAATATATTTATTTGGTTTTGAGAAAACCTAACCCAGAGCTTGTAAACATGGAAGGAAAATGTTCTTTTAATTGCAAGTGCAGAACAGTAAAGTCAAAATGAATGACACAGAGTAAGATCTTCCAGTAACAGCAAACCTTTAGTATTTCTTAATTGCCACAGATCGCTGAACACGAGTTTGTACAGCAGGTTCAACATAAAGTTTGCAGCCAAGAAAGCTCAGAAGCAACCAAGGAAATACTAAAGCTGCCTTAGATCTTGTTTACAGATTTAACCTCTCAAAAAGCCCAAAAAATCCCTCAGCCATCAAGCTCAGCACTGCTAGACCTATAAGGCTGAATACCTCAGCTGAGGCTAGCTTGAGCTGAAGTAATATTTTTGAATAAAATGTAAACATGCTTTTAGATCTTAAAATTAGAAATATTTCTGCAGTATATGCAAAACAAGTTGGGTTTTTTTAATTATTTACAGAAGTTTTTATTCAGTGGAGTAGAATTAATGTAGAAAAAAACTAGTGCTTACGAACAGCTTTCATTGATTAGCATGATTGCTCTTTTCATCCTCATTATCACCAGAAGTCAGTTTACAAAACATTATTTATAAATTATTTTTTTTCAGAAAGCATTGCTATATTTCTTTACACAACATTTTTTTGGACAAATCTGTTTTCTTTTGCCAAACACAGAAATAATATTATACGCATTTGCTTGCTTGAGTTTATGAATAGTTTAAGACTGTCATTTGATTAAAGAACAAACTGAATTTTCAGTGCCTCCAAGCTAACATGCATCAACAGTATGGGAGCACTTTAGGCTTTCATGCTAAAATTACAAAAGCATATATTAATTGTAATTTTCCAGGTTTTGTCAGGGAAACTAAACATCACAATTTTACATGCAAAAAAAAAAAAAAAGCAAAAAATCCCTATAGGAATGCTGTTGACACTGTCAAGTGTTGTTAATATTGTACTGTGTTAGGAAAATTTCTAGTAGAAATTCTGTTCTGCCCGAAAGAGGTCCTGCTGGCAAATTTTCTTTTTTTGAAGATATTCCTTCTTGTTCATATTGTAAAACTATGGGATATGGATTTTTTGTAGATTGGCTCATCATGAGACAACAGTAAGGAGCAATATGGGAAATTCATAAGTGCTAAAAATACATCCCTTGGCTTTACCTAGTATCAGATACTGCAATTAAAACGAAATAACCTCAACAACAAAGCCCAAAAAACAAAACAAAAAAAAACCCAACAAAACCAAAAAAAGAGAAAGTAAAAAAATTCCAGTAACAACAAAAAAAACCCCAAACACTCCCCTCTTAACCCTCTCCCCCCAAAAAGAAAACAAAACCCAAAACCAACGAAAACCAAAATACCACCAAATTTGACTGGTTGTAGCTCACTGCTGACTGCTAAAAGAGAAAAATAGGGTTTTCACAAGCATATTAAAGTATCATTTTTGCAGTTCAAGAAAGAGACAGGAACTAAGGAGAATAAAACTGAACAATTTCTGTGAGCAAAGATAAAACAAATTCTTACTGTGGAAACAAATCTCTTCTTATGGAGTTAATTGCACTGTCAAACCTTCTGGATGACATAAAGAACGGAAGATTCAGCATAGTTATCACTTGTCTGTTTTGTGCTACTGCAAAAACAATTTCACAGTTTGATCAATTTCTCACTTTAAAAAGTTTAAATTTTCTTTGATATAAAGAGCACTTCTACATTCTCAAAGAGCAGTAAGCCTCAGAAGAACAAGGATGCTTCAGAATCTCCTACTGAAAGACAGAGAATGAAACTTTGGTATTAAAATCCCGGAGGAATTCTCATGGGAAGATAAAGTAAGAGTCTTTTTAACCTTTTGTAACTAATTTGCCTTTGGTTATTGATGATAAGCAGTTGTCAGCATTATTGCTGTTTAATGATTTTCTTGAAACAAGTTCTCCATCTTTCTGGAGAACAGGTAGCTGTATTGCATACAGCACTAGAACCTCAGTAAAATATAATAAACAGCAATTTTATATAAGCTAAGGGAATCAATTAAAGGTTTCTGCATGAAAAAAAACCCACAAAACCCCCTAAAACTCCAGAAGACATATTTTTTGAGAAAGTAGTACTTTTGTTATGAAGCAGACATAAACTGATAAGCTTTTGATCATAACAGGTCTCTGCATTGCTGAGATTGAGGAAACTGTTCAAGGGTCAGAGACAATTACGTCTGAAAATGAGACATCTGGGTTTACAGAAATTAAGCAGTTCTTAAATATTTCTACAATCCTTAGAAGAGTCTCAGCACCCTCAGAGATAAAACAAAAAATAAACACAGGAAATCTGTCAAAACACATTACTACCCCAGAATACGATGCCAAGCTCCTATAATTTGCAGCTCAGGGACTTCCTGACAGAGTTGTATATTCCATAGTCTGATTTGATTTCTCTACCATGAAGAAATTCAGTGGCTCTGTGATGCCTGGAAAATTTTGAGTACCCTTTCATCCTGTTGCAAGAAGGCCTACAGTTTAACTACAACCTAGCCTATTTAGATATTACTTAGATAAGAGTAATTCAAAATTCAGTCATCTTTCAGAAAGCAATTTTAAGAACTTCTTCACAGTTACCTTCATTGCCATGAATCACTTAATATATTCAACTATCTTTCTCACCTTACTATTCACCCTTTTACAGATCATTTACATATCTGTTAAACAGCACAAGTGTCATTCACTCTACTGGTGACTTTTTTCCACTGTGGATGCAGAAAAATTGTTCTTATTATCTGCTCCTTCCATTTATTTATTTGTTTGTTTATTTATTTAATCCATGTGAAAGTGTTCCTTTTTTCCTGAGAAACTTTGAAGGGGAAATCTTGTTTAACGTATTTTGGAAATCCAAGCAGCCTGCGCTGAATTATACATGCATTTTACAAACATCAAAATACCTTCCTCACACCTGTTTCTGCCATGGTGATTCGTTATTAAGCTTACATGAAATGTAACTCTGAGGAGCAAGTACAAGAGCAAACTATGAAGTAAGGGTACAATGTTATCCAAAGCAAAGTTATCAGCAGCATATTCCAATTTACCTTTGATTCCTTTACCCATTAACTTATTGTTAAGATGTAATTTGTAGAGCTGAATGGAGAGGTCAACACACATTATAGGACTATTAAAGCACATCCAGAAAAGGGTCCATTACAATTGTCTCATGTTTTGAATCTTACTACAGCAGTGATCTCCTAGTGGAACAAAGAAGAATCTATGTACTAGTATATAAAGTGTGAAAACACAATTAAGGAAATGTGTAAGTGTTGTATATACAGTACGCTAAGGCTTTTCTATTGACTCAGAAAAGGACTGACATGACAACTGTAGTACAAATGCCAGCAATATCCCCTTTTGTTCTACAGTAATTAACTCCAGTGATATTTCTTCTTCGCATAATACCCATTTATCTGCATTGTACTTTTCTTTTTCATCACCTTGTTACTTTTAAAAAGTATATGTCGGGTTTTTGCTTATTAAGTAACTTCAAGTTTAAAACACCTTTCCATCTTGCCTTAATGTTAAATTTTCTTTTTCAAAGACTTTCCTAGAATATATCCTCTGACAATTGCAGACCAGAGTTATTCAACAAATACATGTATTGAGATCTCCAGCTTTTTCAACTGATATCCGCAAGTATTTCAACTATGCTAGAAACACGTCATAACTTGATCCCTATAGGAGTTCTGCTAGATGACTGTGTTAATAATTTGACATTTACTTTAAAAGATGTTGACTTGTAAAGCAGTACATGCCTGGCTATCTGGTATTATAAGAATCATCAGAAGCATTGCCCTCACAGACAAAAATAAGTATTTTAATTCTATCTCTGGTGAATGAGGACCATCATTTATTCTAAGGGGAATATCACCTTATCTTGCTCAATCAACCATTGGTGATTAAACTTGGACAGTTATTTTAAGATAAAAATAGTTTATAAAGCTAAAGTGAGAGGAAAACTTCCTTGCACGTTAGTATTATTCATTAGTACTGTTAACTGTTCTAAGCTGTAATCTTCCAAACAGTTGAATTTTCTGATAACAACTAATTTTGTAACAACCAAATCTGTTTATTCCATTCTTGACTCTTCCGATCATTTTACTTTTTCCATGTTGACATCAGAATTGTAATCAGTACAGTCTAATGAAAAATTAATGTGTTGAGCTCCGTAAGTAAGCAAATTCTCAGCAATCCTAAATTCTGTTTCATGAAAACACTTGAAAATATCTCTCGTGTTTGAGGAAGATGGATCAAGCTAGGAGACAGAGTCAAAGACTATTCTTGTATGTTCTTTTGTGGACATTGTGATTTCAGTATCAATGTTATTAAGTTTAAAAGTCTGCTTAGTTCAAGTAGACAAGACCTATTCACATGTTTTTTTTAGAAGTGATAAAGAAAAAGGTTCCTTAGCAGACTTTCAAATGTAGAAATAATTCTGCTCATAACAAAACAGTTTAAAAACAAGCCTTGGTAAGATATTTACCAATGTATTAGTAGAGCAGCTTATCAACTGGCAGTCGGGGAGGGTCATCAGTAGGTGACAAAACTATAACTGCTTAACAAAACTGATTATCAAATAAAGCATGGAAATGTTCATGGGATTCATATTTTCCTCAGTTATGTTACACAGTCCTTGGTACTTAGTATTATAATATATATTAACAGGAGAGGGTCATAAACTTAGTTATCGCTAAGGTATAAGCTTGCAGCTTACTTGAACCACACACATATTTTCCCATCTGTGATACTAAGGTTGCCCTGAGTTTACAAAGGAACTTACTATTTTTCACAAGTAAAATCAGACAAAAATTAAGTACATTTTACCCAATTCTTACTATTCTTCCACAAAATATATTTCAGAATAAAATTCAATGTTAAACCAGTCCAAATCCTGTGTTAAACAAAACGTCACTTGCGAGGGTTTCTCAGAAGTTAAGGGAAGTGGTGAAAGAGAAGGGCTATGCTGACTTTATCAACAGATAAAGCAAAGCAGTGTGTGTATCATTCATCTCCATTCTAACTGATATTTTCATCCCTATGTTTTATGTGTACATTGTATTTGCAATTCTGATTGCTCACCTGTAGAGTGATGATAGTCCATGTGCTCCCCAAGGACTGTGTTCTTTCCAACTTCTAAACAACTGAAAAGTCTTGTCACTTATGTTTACTGTGATGAATAAATACAAGCGGGAATGTAGAATTAAAGAAAGAAAATAAAGCATTCTTTATGTGAATGTCATCTCTTAGCATGTCCAGGCACCTTTGCTGTCGACCATGCTGAATAATCCAGTGCAGCTCATGAGCTAACATAAGTTGTAACAGCAGTGTTGATTTCAAAAGGTGTGCCAGAAAAATTTTCAACAGCCTAGTGAAGTGATTGAAGTGAGCAAATGACCAAGCCATATTGAAATAAGCAAGAGAAAAGTGAGGGCAATAATGTATTTTATGGGGGTGTCTTTCCAGTTAAATTACCATCACAATATCTATTCCATTTATTGTCATCTGAGTCCTGACTCCTCAAAATCACATAATGATCCATAGTAAATTTGGGGGAATAATTGAGAGCTGACAGTGGTATTCAGTTGTTTGAGACTCTTGAAGCTGACAAAACAAAAATTAGTCTCTCATAAAATAGCCTGATGTAAATTACACAAGGCAGGGAATCTCTGCAACTACTGAAGCAAAGAAAACTTTGGATTACCTTCGGTAAATTTGATTTTGATGCTATTATTGCATTTGTTATATCTATCAAGAAGGATAGTTGATTGCCTCATCATCCTAAAGCAATTTTATTTCAATTTTCAAGTCAAATTTGTCCTTTAAACATATAACCTCTATCTTTTACCTTTACTACTGTTAGAAACCTGATAATTTTGTGTCTCTACAAAAAACGTTATTTAAAATATTCATATCCCATGATAATTATTCCATTTCAGAATTTTGTGAGGGTCCCTTAACATCTCAGAAGAAACACAGATAAAATTTATATTGGTGCATTAAATGGATTAAAAACTTTATTGATTTAGCAAAGTGCATCCCACTTGGTATGAAAATGACTGTACTCCTGAATAAGTAAGCCCTAAGTTCTTCTGTACAACAACAGTACTGTAAATGTTTCATGGCAACTGGAAACCCTCTTTATGGATTTTGGTGTTAGTGGGATTGTTCCTACTACCAGCTGTTGTAAAAATGATCGTGTGTTATCATGGTAAACATAGCTTTGTAGAAATGTAGCAAGTGAAAATGTGAGAAATGTGAATGTATAAAGACTATCTCGAATATCTCTGACCCATTCGCAAGTTTAAAAGTGTACTTTACGCTGAAGGTCAGGAAAAGTTTATCCATCAGTAACAGATATGAAAACCCAATATGCTGTAACAGTAACCACTGCAAACTGGAAGAATCTGGATCTAAATCAGCTCAGGACCTAGCTGAACCCGCTTTGGGCTGTGGACTGAACTTCCTTTCAATCCAAAGTATTGCACATTTTTACCAAAAAAGCATGATTTTCCAAGAAATGGTTAAACTGCCCCCAATTCTTAAATGTCAGACTCCTTCCTTGAAGTAAAACATGTGGTCCCTAGTCAAATGTGACACAGTCTCTATTGGTGCTTGGGCGTGGGACATAGGAGAGAAAATCGGTAATCAAGAAAGAACAAGATTTTATCTCTGCAGTAGATGGAAAAAGATTTTAGGAGAGGATACAGGTTTGCAAGAAGTCCTAATCTATACATTTTTAATGGGCTTGAGGATTTTGAGTACCTTCCTGGAACTTTGTGCTAGGTAAAGTTCCTCTCTCTCCTCTGCAATTTGGTTCTCTACAATATAAATCCAAGTTACTAAAAAATTTCAATAAAGCAAAACAATCATAATTTTAAAATCCATCTAAAGGATTAGAAGGTCCTCTGTTAGCTTTGGGTTACACATTCAGCTGTGAGATCGTCATCACCTTCCTCAAGATGCTGATAGGTCAACTCATACTGGTTGTGATCCTGCTGGGTCCCATAAGCAATCTGTAAGGTTTCAGTAGGAAATACACCTCAACGTCCGTTGTATGGAAGTCAGCTTCTTACAGCATATTAAGGGACTGAGAAATACACATGGTAAACTAAACTATAAAAACATGGTATTAAGTAAATTCTGAGGCTATATATAAAAGGACTTTTTTTAAAAAAAATATTTATTTAATACATTGTAAGTTTTGCTTTCACCACTTCTACAACATTGTATTTTGACAAATAACAGGTCAATTTAGTCATAGTATTATGGAAAAAAACTTAGTATAGACCTTATGGAGTTTTTGATTACTCTTGTTAATGCTGTGTTCAAAATGGTTTGCATTCATAATTAGCTATTACTGTCTAAAAAGATCCTGTGCAATAAAGAAAAAAATTGAAAGGCCATTCAATCCAGTGAATTGTTAAATCAGCTTTTCATCCCTAGAAAAAAATTTAACAGCTTAATTTTAGAGACCACATTGTGTAGCAAGTGATGGGTTTTTAAGCACTGTGCGCTGCATGCTTCAATATCCATGATATAATGAGCTGTCACTTGCTAATGCTGATGGGCTTTATTGCTGGGTGACATCTTGGAGAAATCACCACCTATGGTGAAGCAGAACAATAAGAGAATCCAGATGTAGAATCACATAATCAAAATGTTTGCTTTTATTTAGGGTTTTCCATCCACTTACCGTGCCACAGACAAGAAGAAAGCATTATTAAAACAGAGAAAGAAAGAAGTACACAGGACTTAGATTATTTGCATGGTCAGCCAGGTAGAGTCCATGTAGAGCATCCAATTTTCTTGACTCCCAATGGTCTCCTTATTAAAATAAACTGTTCTTCAGTCATCCTGAAAACATGATGCCGATTGAAATTATTAATAGAACCAATTAAAATCTGCATTATAAAAGTGTAATCAAATCCTATTATAAATACAGTTCTTATTTCAGAATTG
Source organism: Psophia crepitans (assembly GCA_013399095.1). Taxonomy (NCBI): domain Eukaryota; kingdom Metazoa; phylum Chordata; class Aves; order Gruiformes; family Psophiidae; genus Psophia; species Psophia crepitans. The sequence goes on from VWZZ01007167.1 coordinate 107,586, forward strand.
CATGGAGATTTGAAGTAATCCTACCAGGAACAATGGAATAAAGTTAGCTAACTTCTAAAAATATGCCTGAGAAATTACAAATACTGAGAATATACAATATCTGAGAAAATACAAAATCATTTACTAAACAAATAATTCTGGCTGTATAATCATTCTGTGATTAGTTCCACTACAAAACTTGGAAAATCACAAGATTCAAAAAAATAATGTTCAACATATTGAGTTGCTTGTTAATGAGATGTTCTCTTAGAAAGTAACCCCGCACCCCAGGAGTTATTTTCTAATTTAAGCTAAAATTGTCAAGCAATTTGCCATAACATGTAATTGCTATTTAACCAGACCAAATTCTGAGGTACTGAACTCCTGCAATTCCCAGAGCTTTCAATGACAGATTGTGGATCACTGTGCGATTCACTACCTGGCTACAAACAGGTCATATATCCCTGTGTTCAACAATCAAAAACAGTGCCAATGCATTACGAGGCTGATATGACCTTATTTTATAAACATTTCTTTGGAAGTATTCACTCTAAAAAATTTTTTATATAATAGTGTTGTAATCAAAATTAAGTTTTATCCTTAAGCATGAATGGTAGTTATTATTTGTATAACAAAAGAAATTATGGTAAACCTTATTAATATGGTAAACTTTGATAAATGACGCAGTATCCCAGCTTAGAATAAAGCACAGTTCAAGGGAAGTTAAGACTGGAAGCTAAAAAAGAAAGAGTAAGAGTCTGTATGGAGCACAACTGAAAGGGTCATAATTTATTCTATATTTTTTAAATATAGGTATATAACATTGCTCTTTATATAAAGAAGCAGCTGCCTCTTTTTTTCTTCTTTGATGCTTTCTGATATAACCAATACATAAGAGACAATTTGAATGGATAAGCAAAGTCCTTCTGCAAAGGAACTCAATGACAAAATTGCAGGCACTGCAAGATTTATGGAGAAAATTGGTAACTGTTGGTAAACACAGCATGTTTTTATGCATTTATGAAGAAAAAATGAGAAATCAAGCATGCACAATTTCTTTAAGTGTCTCAGCTACGTTAATCATAAGCAGTAATGCATTAATAGCGTCTTGTAATGAAAGTGACAGGATTTTCTTTTTCTTTATTTATACATATAATAATTTCTCTTATTTTTCTTATTTAATGTATTTTATGCAGCCTAGGAACATGACCTTATGTAAATTTGATCATAAATTTGATCATAATTTTTTAGGTCCAGCCAAACACAAACTGTTCATTGGGCTGCACTATAAAATGTGGCAGAGGAGAACAGGAGAAAGAAACAAGTGGGACTGAAATGAAAGTACTGTTCAGTCTTAGCTCCTCTGCTTTACTTTCAGGTGATCTTCATATTACAATTTATGGTTATTATACCAGCTATAATTAAAAAGTGTATATACATATATTAATAATGAAGTATTAAGCACCTTAAACTCATTAAAATCGAGAGAAGTTTTTATATCATTGCTAAGGCATTGGCACAAAATTTGAAACCCGGAGGAATATGAGAGGAATGATAGCTTATTGCTACTTTATTAAGACGTGAGAGCTCTGGCTCCTTGTCTGGATACAGGAATCCCATTTTTACATCAGAATCATGGAATGGTTTGTGTTGGAAGGGACCTCAAAGATCATCTAGTTCCAACCCCCCTGCCATGGGCAGGGACACCCGCCACTAGACCAGGTTGCCCACAGCCCCATCCAACCTGGCCTTGAATAATTCCAGGGATGGGGCCTCCACAGCTTCTCTGGGCAACTTGTTCCAGTGCCTCACCACAGTGAAGAATTTTTTTCCTTATATCTAATTCAAATCTCCCCTCCTTGAGCTTAAGGCCATTACCCCTTGTTCTATCACTACATGCTCTTGTAAACAGTCCCTCTGCAGTATTCTTGTAGGCTTTTAGGTACTGGGAGGCTGCAATAACGTCTCCCTGGAGCCTTCTGTTCTCCAGGCTGAACAGGCCCAACTCACTCAGCCTGTCCTCATAGGAGAGGTGCTCCTGTCCTCTGATTATCTTTGTGGTCTTCCTCTGGACTCACTCCAAATGTTCAATGTCCTTCTCATGTTCGGGGCCCCAAAGCTGGATGCAGTGCTCCAGCTAGGGTCTCATCAGAGTGGAGTACACGGGGAGAATCACCTCCCCCAACCTGCTGGTCACACTTTGTTTCATGCAGCTCAGCATACAGTTGGCTTTCTGGGCTGCAAGTGCACATTGCCAGGTCATACTGAGCTTTTCATCCACCAACACCCCCAAGTCCTTCTCCTTAGGGCTGCTCTCAATCCATTGTCTGCCCAGCTTGTAGTTGTGCTTGGGATTGTCCTGACTCATGTGTGGGACCTTGCACTTGGCCTTGAACTTCATGTTGTTCCTACAGACCCATCTCTCAAACCTGTCAAGTTCCCTCTGGATGACATCAGTCATAAACACAAAAATGTTCCTTCTCTGCATCTTTAAAAACACAATCTTCCCTTCATTATCTTGTCCAAAATTCAAGTGAAGAAACATCCTGAAGCCAAGATTTTGCTGTACAATGGCAAGGGGAAAGAATATGGAAGGCATCCATAGCTCTCCAGGTGCCAAACAGCAAAAGGTGAAAACCGGTCCTCATCAAATGTAATAAAGACTCTAAGATTGCCTAAGGGCCAGTGGCTGATCCAGCTTTTCTAAAGTTCCAGAACAATAAATGGCGAAGTAGATGGATAAAGGCAGCATGGCTGGCTACAGCCAGCAGACTGGAAGCTTTAAAAAAGCTTCTCTCTTTTGCAGCAGATTGAGTTTGATAGGTTATAAAAAAATCTAATTCTGCAGTAGAAAGTGTGTAAGGAGTGCAAGGTGAATAAACAGATTGAACAAGGAATAAATAACCATAGTGGAGAACAGGAGATAGGAAGGAGACCACATTTCTCTCTTACTACGTGATTCATCCTTGTAATTGCAAGCTCCCTTCCCCCCCCGGCAAACAATGAAGTATGAATTACTTCATTCATTATAACATTTACCATTACTAAATGCTAATATTAAGAAGTAAATATGTACAGAAATAAGTACACATGTTTAAATCCATAATCTTGAATTAAAAGCAAAAGAACTCTAAATCTACTTCTCCAGTCTTAGTGGTGTTGAACACAATGAAGCCAAAGATTCATGGTGCTGAAAAATCAAAATCTTGTCTATAATTCTCAGCAGACAGAAAGAATGACTGAAACAGAGTCTGTGTTGTTAACCTTCTTCACTGTCATGAGTATTATATATGTCATAGCTACTACACTTAAATTTACTACTGGTTTGGAGTTTTTCTTTTTCCATTTTTATCTCCAAGTAATGGATGCTTATTTGGGGCTAGATGGGCTGACAATGAAATGTGTAGTTATGTCTTACCTTTCCTAAAGCAGAAATTTTAAAAGTATATAGGAAATTAATTATAAGAGAGAGGGCTTTCAATACTCAAGGCAATTCAGACTACGTTTGAGGTCCTTTCCAACCTTAGTGATTCTATAAAACACTGCAACATATTGTCTAAGAAGGTATAAAACTGAGTACTTCTTTCAGCTGACAGCTTTTAATATGCCTGTATCAACAAAATTATTTTCAGATTATATGGACACTGTATGACTGCCATCTGTGAAAAAAAAATAAAATTATTCAAAATTATTTTTTTAAAAAATCACCAAATCATTTATCTGAAACATGCAGTTCATCCAAATTGTTCTCATGTTGCTGTTTCAATGTATTTTGAAAGATTCATCCTAACAAAGTTATGTTTACTGACTGCACGTACAGGTAACCATCATACCTCAATGCCTGCCTGCTAAATATACCTTTACAAATAAAGCACTTTACTGAATGTGATTCTAGAATACATTAATGTGAGTTTTTTTAATTACTTTATGTTATTGTTGTATTTCCCTTGTGATGATCTTTGAAGCCTAGAGTAATGGTTGTTCCTAAAATGCAGATTTTCATCAACACCAGTGAAATTCTTTTAAATGTCGAGCCATTTCAACTGGATTTTCCTGGTATTTGGTTTCAGGAACCATTCAGAAATCTTGTACAGTATTTTAAACCCAGGGTATTGACGTACCTACTCACCTTATTTTAATGTTGGTGCTTTCTCTGCCATTGTGCAATGGGCATCATCTAGTAACCACACGTAATTGCCTTAGGAATCTGTAGTAAAAACTTTACAAAGTTAATGTCTACAAGATTGGATTTATATATTTTAATGGCACCTGCTCTGTATGTCTATGGAAAAAATAGGGAACACGCACTACAGAAACATTCAGGTAGTCTGTAAAGACTTAACTCCCTGGAAACTAATAACTATTTATAATTCTTCCCCTATAAGAGATATCCTATAAAATGAATTACTGTTAATTATGGTATCATAAACAAAAGACACTAATTTTGTGTCAGAACAGTTCAGTAATGGTAATACATCATCAAGTCTAATGAGACTTTTCTCCAAGGTCCTAAGCAGCAATACTTTCAGTGAATGTTATGGCAGTAGATATTCTAGAGAATTAATTTGAACTACATAAAATATGTGCAAAACCTAATACTGACTATTGAAAGGGAAGAACAGACACTAAAATGCAAAATAATTTATTTTTGTCATCTCTCTCTTGTTACGAGCTAGCTAATATTCTTGGGAAATCATGCTTTAACTACAGAAACACTGGAATTTGAAATGACTTCTAAATTGGAGACAGTTTGGCGTTTATAAGCTGGTGATAACTTGCTTTTTTCATACCTTTATCAGTTTAAAATCCCACAAGTACATCTCTGACTCTGAAAACATTTATAACAATACTTGAAAAAAAGCATTTCTACTGGTGATTCTTGTTAAGAATTAACATAATTTTTATATTTATCACATAAATAAAGATTTATAGTCTGATTAAAGTCAGCCACAGCAATATCCTCCTTGCCATTCTTTGTAAAGATGCATAATGGGAATAAATTATGATTTACAATAATAATTATTCTATGTCATAAAAACCAGTGTATCTGCCTCACACACTGATATATGCATTTCAATGTAAAATCTTTTTTTATTCATTACTTCTCAACCAATCTCTAGTGGGGATTTTTCAGTTTTTACTTCAGTTACTGAAGCAAAGTAGCGAGGTACCGTAGACAGAGATGAAGCATCTGTTAAAATGACAAAACCCCATAATTTCCTAAAAATGCAATCTGCTTTAAAAAGAAATAAAAGCTGCTTTTTGCACACCAGTTGGTTGATTAATGATACAGCTACAGAAAATTAAAAAACACAATAAGTAACAAGGAAACCGTAAAGCAAGTTGAAGGACAAGCAGATGGTGACTTCTATCATGTTGTTTTAAAGCTGAGAAATTACACTTCAGATTCTAATGATGCCAGTGATATGCACATCTATTGGGTTTGTGTGGCAAGGTTTTGGTAACAGAGGGCTACAGGAACGGCTTCTGCAAGAAGCAGCTAGAAACTTCCCCCATGTGTGACAGAGCCAATGCCAGCTGGCTCCAACACAGACCTGCCGGTGGCCAAGGGCAAGCCAATCAGGCAAGGTGGTAGTGCCTTTGTTGATAACATATTTAAGAAGAGAGAAAAAATAAACAACTAGGAGTAGTTTTTGCAGCCAGAGAAGAGTGAGAAGATGTGAAAAACTCTGAAGATACCAAACCCTCAGTGAAGAAGAATGTGTAGGAGATGCTCTGCATGCTGGAGCTCCCAACTGGAACAGGGATAGAATCAGAAGAGTAAAAGGGAGAAAACTTGTGGGTTGAGATAAAGACAGTTTAACAGGTAAAGCAAAAACTGTGCACAGAAGCAAAGAAAAACAAGGAATTCATTCACTACTCCCCATGGGCAGGCAGGTGTTCAGCTATCCCCAGGAAAGCAGGGCTCCATCACTGGTAACGGTGACTTGGGAAGACAAACGCCATCACTCCCAATGTCGCCCTCTAAAGAGACCTCAGCTGCTTCTTCCCCCAGCTTTATATGCTGAGCATGATGCCGTATGCTCGCTGGTGGGGTGGGGTGAGGAGCAGCAAAGGCCTTGGCTCTGTGTGAGAACTGCTCAGCAAAAAGGAAAACATCTTTCTACTATTAACGTTGCTTTCAGCACAAATCCAAAACACACCACCATGCAAGCTACTATGAAGAAAATTAACTCTATCCCAGCAGAAACCAGTAAACCCACACATACTGGTTCAATAGAAAATACACACACAGTAGCAATGGAGTTTGTTTTTGAAACTGATTGTTCTGATGATTGGGGAGTTATTCAAAGTCAGTGTATAAACACCGCTTTGTGTGCCAGTGATGATATTTAAGGTATTTTTCTCCTTTTCATCCTTGATCATCTTTCGCTTGCTTTTCTCATTTCCTTTCTGTTATTCTCTATGGTTTTGTTTTACAATGAAATTAAAATGAAAGGTTAATTTCATTTGCTCAAATAAATCAGTCCCAAAACATGGCTGACCAACTCTGTACATAGTACAATTAAAGCGTGTCTCACCAGGTACAGTGATTCTGACGTTTCCCATCCTGAAATTGAAATGCCATCTGTGACCCTTCTTAGCACTATATTTGCTTTTCTCCAGTAGTAGCAGTGTCAATTCATACTCTTTCACAATCCACAAAATGCACAAATTTGTTCTTTTTCTCATTGATCATTCTCAAAACAAGAGTTTTCTTTGCAATTCTCATTACTAGTCTCTAAAACTATGTTTGCATACTGCAGTAGAACATAAAGCGGTGGGGTGGGTTGACATTGGCTGGATGCCAGGTGTCCACCAAGCTGGTCTGTCACTCCCCTCCTCAGCAGGACAGGGTGAAGAGAAAAATAAGATGAAAAATACCTCATGGGTCAAGACAAATGCAGTTTAATAAAAAGCAAAAGGCCATGCATAGAATTAAAGGAAAACAAACAAAAAAATTATTCTCTACCTCCCATCAGCAGGTGATGTCTGGCCACTTCCCAGAAAGCAGGGCTTCAGTATATGTAGCTGTTGCTTAGAAAGATAAACATCATAAATAATGAATAACGCTCACTTCATATTCCTTTCTCCTACGTTTTATTGCTGGGCAAATGTCATATGGTATGACATATCCCTTTTTTCAGTTGGGGTCAGCTGTCCTGGCTGTGTCCCCTCCCAAGATCTTGCCCACCCCCAGGCTACTGGTGAGGGGGAATGTTGGAGAGAGACAGCCTGAATGCTGTGCCAGTGCTGCTCAACAGTAGCCACAACACCGGCTGATGAAATATGGACCAGATAAGTAGGCAGTGAATGTAAGTGAACTGCTGGTCTCAAAGGGGTATGGTCAAAGGCAAGAAGTCCAGCTGGAGGTCAGTCACAGGCTGTGTACCCCAGGAGTCAAAACGGGCTTTAATAAAGTTTAACCTCTACATTAATGACCTGGATGATAGGACGGAGTACACCCTCAGCAAGATTGTAGATGATACAAAACTGGGAGATGTGGTCAATAGACCACATGGCCATGACACCATGCAGACAGAGTTCAGCTTACTGGAGAAATGATCTGACAAGAACCTCATGAAGTTCAACAAAGGGGACAGCAATGTCCTACACCTGGGAAGGAATAACCCCACACACTACTTCAGGCTGGAGGCCAAATGGCTGGAATGCAGCTTTACAGAAAAGACTGTGGGAGTCCTGGTGGACACCAAGTTGAACATGAGCAAGCAGTGTGCCTTCATGGCAAAGAAGGCCAACAGTATCCTGGGCTGCATTAAGAAGATTGTTGACAGCTAATCAGAGGAAATGATCCTTTCCCACTTCCTTAGCACTGATGAGGCCACACTTGGAGTACTGTGTACAAGAAAACAGCATAAGGGTCAGGAAACTCTCTCTGTTTTGACAGACACATACATAAATGAATGGTTGAAATAGACTGCAAAAGAGCAGGTGAGATAAATGGCAGCCTGAGATAAAGCTGAAACGTATGTATCACCTATCATCCTGTCTTACCCACTTGTTGTTAAAATAGAGTGCCTAAAGAAATACAAACTCTGATTGCCTGTAATGTTTACCCTCCCTTTGTCAAATCAGGGTTGCGTAATCTTAGCTTCAGTTGGCTTTGCTTAGCAACAAAAGCGTTAGGAAACTACATTTATTTAGAAGTAATGCCTTGTTGATATAACAAGATTTTATGTATTTTGAACATCGTTATCAATGAGGCACACAAAAGTAAAACTTTTATATGTACTGTTATAATGCAGCCATTTCTAATTATTAAATTATGGTTTTTATTTGTTCACATTTTTCCAAATATTACCTGAGGTGAAGTTTGTTCCTTAGTGAAGTAATTTCAAAACAAAACAGAAAAATCCATGAGATTCATTGTGCAGTAACAAATAGAATAGAATAGAATAGAATAGAATAGAATAGAATAGAATAGAATAGAATAGAATAGAATAGAATCATTAAGGTTGGAAGAGACCTCAAGGATCACCCAGTCCAACCGTCCCCCCACCACCTATTACCCACTAAACCATGTCCCTAAGGACCACATCCAATCTTTCTTTAAATACACCCAGGGATGGTGACTCCACCACCTCCCTGGGCAACCCGTTCCAATGCCCGACCATCCTTTCCGAGAAGAAATTTCTCCTCATCTCCAACCTGAACCTCCCCTGGAGCAGCTTGCAGCCGTTCCCCCTTGTCCTGTCACTAGTTATCTGCGAGAAGAGGCCAACCCCCAGCTCACCACAACTTCCTTTCAGGTAGTTGTAGAGAGCAATAACGTCTGCCCTGAGCCTCCTCTTCTCCAGACTAAACAAGCTCAGTTCCCTTAGCCGCTCCTCATAAGACCTGTGCTCCAGACCCTTCACCAGTTTCGTTGCCTTTCTTTGGACACGCTCCAGCAGCTCAATGTCCTTCCTGTATTGAGGGGCCCAAAACTGAACACAGTACTCGAGGTGTGGCCTCACCATGGCTGAGCACAGGGGGACGATCACCTCCCTGCTTCTGCTGGCTACACTATTCCTGATACAGGCCAGGATGCCGTTGGCCTTCTCGGCCACCTGGGCGCATGATAGCTTTGGCTTAACTTTGAGTCATTGGACTCCCAACACCATCTTCACATTGTGCTAACCTTCTACAATGGCACTTCTGGTGCTTGGAAAAAGTCCTGATTATGCCTAACATCACAGATGGAAGAACATCTGTAAGTGATAATGAACCTAGATGGAACAAATGACTCTTAAATTCCTCTTGTCCAGTGGTGAGGTTGAATAATATAAATTGGTTTGGTGAAAGAAAAAGAAGGACAACAGAGTGTAATAGGGGTTTGCTTATTGTCTTTGTAAACTACATGGTCATCCCACTAAGTTCTTGGTTCACTCTTGGCTGAGATTATTTACTTTCTCTGTGCTACCTCTTGTAAATCAAGTGCTACTATACTCCCTTTCTCATAGTTTAATTCATTAATTTTCTGTTCTTTCAAGTGGACTCATCTCTTATTCGCTTAGCTTATTAAAGCCAAATAAAATTGGATCATGACTTTACAATGAAAAAAATAAGAAAACATACTTTAAATTACCATTAACAATAAAACTTCAAATAGACATTTTTGGATTTCAAAATAAAATGTGATCAATTCAGATATGTTTAATTAGACCAATAAAAATTTATTTACAGTGAGGTCTGGTCACATCAGGGGCTGTATATTGATATATGCCCTGGCCAGGCCTTCTTGGGTTCTGAGTCATCAGGGACCAATCCTCAAGCAAATTCAGCCTTCTGCTGTGTTTCATATCCAATGAACGGCTGAAGGCAAAATACAGTTCATAAGAAACTTTTCCTTCATAAAAACTCACATAGCTTATCTTTTTCTTTTTTTTTCCCTTTCAAAAAGTTTTCTTTTTCCCTCTGAGATCAGAGAGACATGAATAGTATCAGCCTTGATCAAATGAATGTACTATGAATTCATAAATGAACTGTGTATGGTTTAACCAAGATGACTTTGCATTTGAATTAGAAACTCTGTTGTCAATACAGGGACCATGAATACACTGAAGTGCAATGCTCAGGAAATGACTGGGCACAGTCCTTCGAAATAGAGCATGCAATGTTGGCTGCACCCAACCTGCTCCCTAGGCTTCCTTTACCAGTCATCTGAGAGAGAACTCAGAGCTGGATGGATGTTTGGACTGATTGACTGTAGGTAGGCTAATATTCCTAGTCAATTAAGTTATGAAGGAACGCCCCTACTTTCCTGTTTTACTTAGATGTTTCTAATGTACATTTGATGGTTATGACAGGGGTCAGCTCTCCTCAGTTCTGACAGTAAGAGGATAAACAAAACCTCAAGCTTTGCAGTCTTGATGCACAGATTAGTCACTTGTTGCTGTCCTTGAAAGACATCTCAAAGATACTGTACCAGAGTGCTGCTGTCTCCAGTGGTACAAACGAGAACTGGAGAGTACCAGAATTCCCTAACAAAAAAGACAAAGACACACAGGTGGCATTGTGGTACACCTGTATGATACTGTGCACTCACAGCTGTGGCTAAAAATTCGTAAGTCTAGCATACACTGTGTCTCGTTGTTAATGTCATCACTCCTTGTATTATTTTATGAGATTATAAACAAGAGGAAGATTTATTTACTTGTTAAAAGAGTTTTGTTTATGTTTGTTTTGCTCAAGGCAAAATATCTTTGTTTCTTTGTTGGCTGAGTAAGTGTGACACTTACTAAAAAAAAAACACCTTATAAGCATCCCTACTAAGCAATATTTTCTGTGAAGCTAAATTAGAATATGCTTGTTGTACAATAATGTTTCAACATTTCTTTAACAATTCTCATTTTGTACTTGCTCTGCCAGTTAGCAGAAGGGTGATACAGGGCATCTAACCATTAAAGAATACTTTTTTTGTTTGTTTGTTTTTCAGAAAAAACTTCCCTGTTAGGAAATATGACCTAACTATGACACAGTGATGTAAATTCTCTATGTGAGCCACATGGAACAGGCTACATTTTGGGTTTTTTCAGTGAATATGTTTGGGTTTTGGTTTTTGTTTGTTTTGTTGGTTTTTTAAGCTTCCTAGCTGAGTTATATTTCAAAAATATGTTTGTGAAATAGCAGCCATACATCTGGTAACAACACCATTACTAAAACTGCACATTTAAAAACTTACTTGAGAAGAATTTCAATCCCAAAAGTAAGTAGAAGCCTTATCTTACACATTTTGCATTATATTCATATTCAGGCGTACTCATCTTTTCTTTGGATGTAAAAGATTAATATTTAATCATAGCAAGCCATTTTCATTAGTTATTTTAAACAACCTTGTTTATAATATCTATAAATTTTAAAGGACATTCTTAAATGGCAAATGTCAGCTAATCAAATAACTTTGAATATTTGGGGTAGGTTAATATTAAGTACTCTTGCGAAGAGTATTGGATGTACAGCCTGAAGGGAGAACATAGTCTCATTATTCTCTCTGTCAAGACAAGTAGTTTGGTCCTTTCCAGAGAGACTGAAAAGTTTATGCTATTTTTATACTATAGGTGTTACCAACCAACCCCTTCTGTTGATTTTAGATATATGTGTGCACTACGTGCTCCCAGGGTTTGGGATTTTGCCCCACAGTGACACAAGTACAGGTTCACAGTGTGTTTGTATTAGTGCAGTAAATATTAGCTGATCAGTTAAAACCATGGAAACTTATGAACTCACAACTATATCAACAGTGTAATATTTATATCGCTCTAGCTTGACTGGTTGAGTAAGCACTGTAAAAGCAGAAAAGAGAGAATAAAGCAACTTCATCATCACATATAAAGGCATGAGGTATGTAGGGGAAACTCTCTCCCAAGTAACAGTGTGTGGGCTTCTTTGTAATAGAAACAATAGGTAAAAATGCCTTGGTTATCCCCTCTGTGTTCAGCTATCAGGAAGGATTTGAAGCTAAAGGACAAAATACTTTACTCTGAGGATCTATAGGGTAACAGAAAAGCTGCATAGGAATGGCTGCCCCAAGACACTCTTTTGCTGCTGGGATATGGAATATACAAAGAAACTCTGGGTGTCATCTAATGCATCTTGAATATTGAGCTTCAAGGACAAGACAACAGTGATCTTTAAGTCTTCTCTAAACCCTTCGTCTTGATTCATGAATTTTGTCCTCTGATGATGGCTCTTTACTGACATATCCTGAGGCTCAATGACATCAATTTTCTTGAGCAGAGCTCTACTATTTTCATATATTGATGATTATTAGTGAAAGAAGAATTTGTAGTGTCAGTTCATGTTCCAATGTCTTAATACTGAATTAGAATTTTTTTTTAATCTGTTTGTTGTTTTTATTTTTTATCACATAAATTAAAAATACAATAAATATACAGTTTTTCACTAAGTTTTACTTAACATTTATTCCGGAGCTTTTAGAGCACTTACAATGTCTGCATAATTGCTAGCTGATATCAATAAATTTAATATTGAAACAATCTTCATGGAGATACTTTGGATTAGTGATTGTACCTTGGAAATATGGACTTTTTACAGGAATATTATAACAACAAATATTAACTTTGGCAAACTGTTTAAAACCTTACTTCAATGTTATCACAGAAAATAACCTTTTCACAATTTCCCTATAACAGCAGGACATTTCAATGAGATGGAAAACTTATACTACATCCTGCAATTTGCATTATTTTTAAAATAGCTGAAATTGAAGACCCTGAAGAAAATATATTTCAGCAGTAATTTTTATCCATAGGTGTCTTCATAGCTAGTTTCCTTTAGAATTAGCTAAATCAGAAAAACTTGTCCCTCCCATGCAGATGACCATGTGAAATATAGTAGGTATGGAGTTACTGAAGTCAAAGTCCTGCTCAAAAATAACATTCATATGAACCACTTGATTATCATGTACTTGATATGTATACAAATTATCTTGGGCAAAGTATTTCCTTCTGTTATGCAGTGAAATAAACAGTATTCTCTGGGGTTACATCACTGCGCATCTTGCAGTTCTGAGGTAATCCAAGGTTCTCTGGAGAAAGAGGAAAAAGGTAATAATAGAGTAGCTATTAAAATCTATCTTAAAATAAGTGTGTCAGTGGGTTTTTTTTAATGTGACCTTAAAATATAACTAAAGAGTTTATTAAGGAAAGAGGGGTAACTTAAATCGTAAATCTAATCCTAAATCTAATCTTAAAACAGTTCCATTATGGAAACAAATTCTAAAAAGTGGATAATTTGAATTGTAAGTCTTGATGTCATTTTAACTGGATTAATAATATAACCTTGATTAGACTGTCAAGATATTAATTAGACTAACAAAACACTATTGGCTTTGCATATAAGGCGCATCTCATTTGTCCACATAAACCATACAAGTTTCAGTGTAAGAACTGTTGAATGTGGGCAACCTAAACTGCAATTTACACACAAGGAAATTATAAGAGATGTTTGTATTTTCCCAACAATTCTATAATCATTCTTCTGTGTATTATTCAATGCTCAATTCTAAAATGTGCATTTCCTATTTTCATGAGTTACGGCGTTTCTTGTTTACATATTTTATAAGACAACCGGTACCAGTGCAACAGTACACTATACACACTCCAAAGAACAAAAAAAGCTGTTCAGGAAGTTACACTGACATGAATCTACATTTACTACCCATAATACTGATTACATTAAATGTTCTTTTTTCAGTATTATAATAAAGTATAAGTTGTTTCTATATTTTTTAAATAGAAACTTTTGGACATCAATATGGAAAAGGAAAGTGAGTCAGCCTTTTTAGATGTAAAGTGTTTCTGTTGGTTTGTTTCTATCACTAAAGGTTCTTTCATGCCAAAGTATTGATATTTCTTTTCTTCAAAAAATGTTTCCCACAATTCCTTTTACAAAAATCATATTTTCAGTTGGTTTTAGTAAAAATTTTGATGATGTTTTCAATAACATTTTTGAAACAGAAAAAAAAAATATTTCAAACCCATAAAAATGGAAACCATTTAAAGCCTTCCCCACATTTGCCATAGCATATAATTTTCAAAAACACGATTTGTTGTTAACTTCAGTAATCATCATCTGTGTAATTTTAATAGCCCATCAATATTAACTATGGATTAGGATTGTACCCTACCTTTGACAGGCTGTAGAAAATATTAATTGGTTCAAAAGAAATTTTACTATAGTCTAATGGTTGCTCATGGACTAGAAAATCAGAAAACTGCTCAGAGCCATAGTCAGAGTGATTCTGTTCTGTATTATTAATTATTGAATGTCTAGTGAATTTTTTTAAAAGTCTTTTTCAAATGGAGGGAGTCATTTGCATTTTCTAGCTGCAGAATTTTTCCTGTCTTGGCTTGTGATAGTTTAAAACAGCAGAAAAAATTACTGTCCCTTTTTGAATCATGTTTCAACTGAAACAAAAGTGGGGATAGAGAGGGTTGCTCGAGGAAGAAGTTTCAAACCAGAACTTTTAATTAACATTTTAATGTCCTAATAAACTATCAAAAGAGTAAGTACTTTAAAAATTCATTGATAAAGCTGAAAAGTCTTGTAACCTTAATCTGTCATAAAAGCTGACAAAAATAGGGTAATATTAAATTAAATATCTCTGATAATCACCTCTCACCTTAAGCTAAATTAATTTGAACATAATAGAATTTATAATTAAAGGCTTTAGAAATGTTCATTTTTTTCAATTAAAATTTAGAAGGTTCAGATAATTCCAGAAGATACTATAACTTTCAAAGTAAATTGCATTTTTCTTTTTGCAATGGACAATAAATATTAAGCTATTTTAATCTCTTATTAAAATTGTAACAATCACACTTTTCAGACAGACTCTCAATACCATAAAATCAGCAGATGTTTTCAAAGACTCTTAGTTGGGTGAGGCATGCTTAAACTGAATCCAGGACGTCCTGGATAATTTGGAAGCTACAGGTTGAAGTTCTGCTTACTCTGCACAAAAAAAAGTGTCCTGATGAGTCAATGCAAGGACCAAAGGAGGCTGATCAGATCCTGCCTGAAGGTTACCTCATCTGATCACAGCAATAGTTCATCAGTCCCACGTTCTGTTTGAGACAATAGCTGGTGCCAAATATTGGGAAGGAGAAAACCTGTAATAAGCATTATTGAAATAAATTCTGCATAAGTGAAGCAACTTCCTAATCTCATGCAGTTGGCAGTTGACATTTTCTGAACATTAGTTCTTCTATTTACGTTTTTTTCTCCTTACCTTTTAAAAATGCAAGAGTTTCAATCACACCAGCGTGCTGCAACATATCTTCCGGCTGGCTTAGAGAATGTAAACAGTGACTATTTTTGGATGAAAAATGCCATGGAAACATCACCGAGTTATAGTAAAGTTGGGTTGCAAAAATTACACATCTATCTAAAAAATATATATATATTCCCTTCACCCATACTAGGTCCAATTGTTTTTTTAATATCTTTGGGTATTTTCCCTTTTCTTTTTCTTCTTTTTTTTTAATAGGAAATGACTAAACAGGCAAGGGTTTATCTCATGTTCATGTTTTTGTGCAGCACAGTGGCTGCACAGTTACACTCCGCATAAATTCTACTTTCCACAGGAATCAGTTTTGAGAAGGAGAAACTGATGGGAAGACAAAATTAATATACTTAGAGGATATGGGAGCACTCAGGCTAGCTTACTGTCAAAGACCAAAGCCACTTCTGAACTACATATGTGCCAGAGAGAAAATTAAGTAATTTTTCGTATAATCTAGCCTTTGGCCCACATGTATGTGGAGCACTCACTTACCCTTATACATGCATCTGTGTATATGAAGTGAAGTTAAAGCACAAAATAAAATAAAATTTGAGTCTTTACATTTATATTCTTTTTTCAAAACCCACAATTTAACATGCATCTTCCTGCAATTCTGTTAACAGTTTTAATAGTAGAATCTCAAGTAAGCAGCTCCTGAAAAGTTTTAGGAAAAAACAAAACAAAACAAAAACAAAACAAATAAACAAAAAAAAACCCAAACAAAACCAAAACCTGAAAAGTACTTTCAGAATCATAAACTTCACAGTCAGAACAGTTTCAATATCATTAATGCAATTATTCACTTATGCATGCAAGTAGGGACATGATTGTCTTTGCAGGATCGAGGGCTTACTGAATGTGCGATGTTAACACTAGGACGTTAAGATGAATTTTGAGTAATAACCAGTTAGAACATATATATATATATATGCTCCATAAAATAAGTAATTGAAAACCACTAATGACTACCAGCTAATATATGAAATAAAACTGAACTACTTTAAGATATTCAGCGGAAATTACTAAAACTGAAAAGATACATACTGAAAAAAAAGAGAATCATTATCAAAAGAACTTCAAAAATCCATCATTTTAGAGACCTCCAAGATAAAAATAAAAAAATCACCGAAAAGAGTTTGGCCTCATCCAATTGCCTCCCACAGTTTAGATATTTATAAATACTGATCAGATCCCCTTTCAGCCTTCTCTTCTCCAGGCTGAAGAGACCCAAGTCTCTCAGCCTCTCTTCAGAGGGAAGATGCTCCAGGTCTTTTCTCATCTTTGTTGCCCTCCACTGGACTCTTTCCAGGAGATCCCTGTCCTTTTTCAGCTGGGGAGCCCAGAACAGGACACAGTGCTCCAGATGTGGTCTCATCAGAGCAGAGTAGCGGGGGGAGTATCTTAAAGGACTTAAAGGGGGGTGATCTTAAAGGATTTTTCCAACCAAAATTATTCTATGCTTCTATGGTTTCCAAACTATTTCAATTTCTTTTGTTGATTTAGTCAGTAGTGTCACCGAATTTAAATATTGCAAGATCCTTTAAAATGCTGTAATAGGAATGCTTTGAAGAATGTCCACACTTGTGTTTGTGCTACTTTAAAAGTAGACCAGAAGTTAATGCTAGGCAGGAATCTGCCACATAAGCCTTGTTGTTTTCTTTGCTCCCTTGTTGTTATAAGCACAGTACTTAAGTGAAGCCCTGCTCATTTATGAATGAATTTATCTGTTCTTTACCCATGAACTGTTCAGTAATATCCCTTGTTTATATAATACTGTAGATGTTTTCATATAGGGAGATGTTTTATAGAAGTGGCTGTGATAGGCAAGAGTGGAAATACAGGAATATTTTAAAGGAAATATACTGAAAAATGTATACTTTTTTGGGACTGACTTTGATGCACAGCTTGGATAGCTCCAGCCATGTTGCTAAAAAACTTGTTCTGCATTTTACTGTTAGTTGAAGATATCGGTATTCATATCTCCTGTCTCCCATACTACAGAAACCTTTTCTAAATCACAGACTTTCAAATCCTTCCTGATATCTTGCTCTCAGGGAAGTGTGATATGGTGAGTTGTATAGCTACGTAGGTAATTATAGCTTTGCACAGCTATAACTCCCATGGAACTGTAAGGAAATTATCTCCAGCTTTCCAAGTGATCTAATGGTTTCAATACTTCTTTACCCTTGGAAAAACAAGAATTATTGCATTGACCAACACCAGGCCTAAACAAGTTTTACATATTTTGTTTTTCTCTCTCTTTTAGTCTACATTGTTATGTAAGTAAGTGCAAATTTAAATGAGCTTCATTAGCAGAATAATAACACTTTTTCTGCTGAACTGAATAAAGTAATGGCTGTTAGGAATTAGCTTCACTTCTTTTGTTTTACCTGACTTTTAGACAGGTGCTGTGAACAGCAGGGAAAAGGAAAAAGGAAAGATATCCTATTTATACAAATTGTACATTGTGGGGTTTTGGGTATCAAGTATTTTCAGTCACAGCCTTTCTGTTTCCTTTTTTTTTTTTTTTACCTGACAAGGATGAGATTACTTTATGGTCTTTTTGTTGATATGTGCACTTAAATCACATGGAAACACGTTCAGAAACATTTAGAGACGTCCCTAAACTGGAGAGATTTTAAATGCTGGATAGCACATGTTGTATCTCCTTTTGTTGTTCCTGACTCATCTCCATAATCCACAATGCATTGGATACCACTGAACAATTGCCTTAGCCAAAAAATTAAATTAGTATGGCTAGAAGTGGCTGGGCTGGTGCTGAAAATAGGGAGATAGGGAAGAGAGAACATAAAAACCAAGGAGATTCTGTGTAAACACTAGCATTGAGAAAATTATTAACATGAATATTATTCATACTCTTCCCATTCAAGAGTAGCTGTTTTAAAAAGAAACTGAATAGCAAGGAGCATTCAAAGTTAGTATGTACACTGATTTAGCTGACTTCATCAATAATGTCAATGTGTTCTCAACATTGTTTTCATCACCTATCAAAAACATAGCACCATAAGAACTACTATGAAGAAAATTAACTCTATGCTAGCCAAAATTAGTACAGAAGTTTAGGAAATCGGCTTCAAGATACAATTCCCAGTAGCAGGGAAGTAAAGCATGTAATTCACTGTGCAGTGATGTGAATCAAATGAGTGCCAAAAGCTGTGATTTCTAGTAGCTAACATGTTATATGCTACTGTGTCTGTCCAAGCTGTTGGAAAGTGCTGCAGAGGAGTGTGTGTCATACCTGAGCTTAGGTTCTGTGTGGAAATTGTAACCTTTAGTTACAGGAATTCAGTGTAACTGTGATTTTGAATCACCCTCTTTCCTCTGAAACTTAAGTCATATAATAGGGTGCAATGTACTAGTCCCTCCCCTTCCTTCCCTTCCAGTGTAAAAGTAGTGTTGCATCCTCTTTACAGATCCTAAACATTTTTAGGCTGGAAGTGGACCACATTTTAAACTTGTATGATCAGTCATGTTAAGAAAACAGTGCATTGGGGAGTGTGCAGTTTCAGAATTTTAGGCACTTGAGGAAATTTTGGTAGCTCTGATGAGTGTTAAGTGGGTTACAGGAGGCTTTTTGTATCTTTCTACTGAACTGAGGGGTTTGAAATCTGCTTAAGCTGCATACAAGATGTTTCAGTGCTGTTTTGTACCTCATACCTAATGCGTACAAGATCTGTCTTGGTATGAATGTACAAATCAAGGTTATACTGTTTCCAAGCAGTTGTACTAATACAGATAGCCACTTGCTATGTCTGTACTAGCAGTTTGTGTTGGTGGATATCCCTGTCATCAGAAATCATCGAAAGAGTAAATCAAGCCTAGGTTGAAAGAAACAAAACCAACTAGACCTGCTGATCTTCTCTGATAGTGTGATTAGCCCTATATGGATGAGACGGGCAAAATATCTTAACATTATGCAGTACATTAGAATAAAAGTTAGGAAGCAAAACTATTTGAAAAGAAAAGAAGGACCCAGACAAAAATGCACTAATAAAGAGCAAGTGATACATTAATCATGAATGAATTAGAACAAGCACAGGTCTTATGAGGAGTGGCTGAAGGAACTGGGCTTGTTTAGTCTGGAGAAGAGGAGGCTCAGGGCAGACCTTATTGCCCTCTACAACTACCTGAAAGGAAGTTGTGGTGAGCTGGGGGTCGGCCTCTTCTCGCAGATAACTAGTGACAGGACAAGGGGGAATGGCTGCAAGTTGCGCCAGGGGGGGTTTAGGTTGGAGATGAGGAGAAATTTCTTCTCGGAAAGGGTGGTCGGGCATTGGAACGGGTTGCCCAGGGAGGTGGTGCAGTCACCATCCCTGAGGGTGTTTAAGGAAAGGTTGGATGTGGTCCTTAGGGACGTGGTTTAGTGGGTAATAGGTGCGGGGGGGGACAGTTGGACTGGATGATCCTTGAGGTCTCTTCCAACCTTAATGATTCTATGATTCTATAATTCTATGATTCAGTTTTTTTGCTGAAAAAGATAATCAATACATACCAATATTTTTCAGTGACAGATAACAAATACTAAGAAAAACTAACCATATTTTTAAGTTTTTTAATACATTTCTATATTAATATTTAAAGTTTTTTCAATTTTTTTCACTTGATTCAGATTTAAAAATTCTATGTAGAGCACTGGGTTTTAACTGTCAGCTTATGAAGGATCATTTTGTTTCACAGTGACTGAAAGATAGCCTCTATCCTTTAGATTCCTCCACAAAAACAATTTGTTCAAGATTTCAGCTGAAAGTTTTTTTCACATGGAATCAGTAAAGAGGCTGTAAGTTTTGAAAAGTAATTTCAACATAATGCTATTATCATTCTATGCAGTGCTTTGGGAACCGTGAAGATTACTTTTAATTGGGTTACTTAAATAAAGACAAGCAGCTTTTTGCCTGAGCTTTTTTTGGCATGTGTCTCACCTTTGAATATAGAAATGACACAGTGAACAGTATTTGTTCAAATAGAAGTGAAGTGTGAAAGGTATTAGAAAAAAAAAGAGAACTGAGAAAAATCAGGCACTGAGGAAAACTAAGCCTGAAATGTGTTTGAAGTAAATCAGAAAAAAAAAACGTAGGAATGCTTGGCACAGTTGCAGTATTTGGAATGAGGAAAATGAAGGCCAAAACTGAGACAGATTTGGTGATGAATAGAATAGAATAGAATAGAATAGAATAGAATAGAATAGAATAGAATAGAATAGAATAGAATGATGTTACCAATGATGGTAACATTCTACTTCTTTTGCAGTAACATAATACATTAGAATTAAAATGTGGGCAGTGCTGTACAGATGCATACAAAACCTATTTCAGACCAACAAAATACATGCTTTTGCCTTTGCTTTTTGTTCACTTTTTGTGANGAAGCGCAAAGTCCTCAGCTGCTCCTCACAGGCCATGCCTTCCAGCCCTCCCACCAGCTTTGTTGCCCTTCTCTGGATGCATTCAAGGACCTTCACATCCTTCTTAAATTGTGGGGCCCAGAGCTGCACCCAGCACTCAAGGTGAGGCCGCACCAAGGCTGAATACAGCGGGACAATCCCCTCTTTGGCCTGGCTGGTTACGCTGTGTTTGATGCACCCCAGGATGGGGTTTGCCCTCTTGGCTGCCAGGGCACACTACTGGCTCCTACTGAGCTGCTGTTGCCCAGCACCCCCAGGTCCCTTTCTGCAGGGCTGCTTTCCAGCTACTCCTCTCCCAGTTTATATTTGTGCCAGGCGTTACTCTGTCTTACGTGTAGAATCCAATAGAGTAAGATAACTTCTTGCAGGTACAAGAACCAAATGTCACATTTCAGTTTGCATTATTTTACGTGCTTAGAGTGTCTTAACTTCATTTTTGGTCTTTCTCCTTGACTTATATCACTCTTTAATGGTGTCAATATTTTTTCAAGAGAACAAAAAATTAAAGGTACACTTTGTCTCATAGAAATCTTTTTCTATTGATGGTAAATTATGTATGAAAGTCAAGAAGTCACCTTCAGCGTTTTTTTCTATTTCTTTCTTCAGATCTAGAAATAGGTCAGTTTAAATTTCTCAGCATTGTTCCTTTGGCTCCATAGTTAAAACATATAATGTTCGATAGCCCTGTGGGAATTCCTGCCCAGCAGTCTCCGAACTTAGTCAGCATTTTAGCATCTAGGCCTAAAGAGCTAGGAATTACTATACTATGCTTACTATTATCAAGAAATACTCAGCACAAGAAGGATTTTTCCAATTTCACAAAGCTCCAATGTGCTTCCACTACTTTTGGAAAACTTAAGAAAACCTAATCACTTTTATAAAACTCTGTAAATTCTTATGCAGTTTGTGAGTAAGCAAAAATAAAAATGTATCTGTATTTTAAACTTTGTCATATTATTGTTGACATTTTGAGACTCAAAGCTTAATACAATAAAAAACCCCAGTGCCTTCATCCTTAGTTTGATCCCTACAAAGTGCTAGGATCAGAGGTGAACACTGGAGAAAACAGAGTACCATGTGGCCACCAAAGCATGCTGGGTGAGTAGTGCTGCTATCCTGACAAAAGAGACATTGACCACTGATGCAGTTTGGGATTGCTAATATATCCTAAGGGCTTTGTTGTCCCACCAATATATACTGGTAATTTTTGCTAATGCTAATGAAAACTAGGCAAGTATATTAAAATCAGATTAGGTTTTGGAAAAAAAAGTAACTTTTAATTTTAAGTCCACTGCAGACCTGAATTATTCAAAGAATGACAAAGTGAATATTTCAAAGGCAAAATTACATATCTCTTTCAACCCTAAATCTCTGCTATTTTGTATTTCATTATGTATTTATTTCACTCTAGTGTTCTAAAATTCAAAACTGAGTCACTGTAAGGGAAGAAAGGATTATTCTTCCAATGTGTAGCAAAGAAAAGGAGGAGATTCCAAAGGATGCCTTGTTGTGGGAAAGTTCTTTAGAAAATTTTCCTAGATTTAACCTTTTCCTTTAAAATAATTAAGATAAAAGGAATTCTTAAAGATAGTGCATCTTTTCCGGCAGGAATGGATTTACTGAAGAAATTGTAAAAGCTATTTAAACATGGTAATGTTCCTTAAAGATAAATGCTAAATAAACTAGACACTGTTGGGATTGAGGACGGTAGCTGTTCTGTTATAGATTAATTTGTCAAGTCAAGCATCAAATGGAAAATTGATTTATTTATCACAATTTGATCATAAACCATAGCATCATAGCAAGATATCATTCATCAGCTCATATGTGATACTGCAAATGTAAAACTGCAACGCACCATAATCCTTTTTTATTGCATGACTAAATAGGTAGTGTTACTTTGACAAGAGCTAACAGCAGAAAAACAGGCAGTTATCAAGGTATAAGTAATCTGAGGAAACCTGTGAAGCAGAAGTGAAGTGTTCATTCATCTTTACCCATCATGCCTTAGTTTTGTGTCAGTTAGAGTGGGTAATAATACTTCAAACTTCTCAGAATAACTGTACTAAAATCTGTTAATTTCTAAAATGTTGTGCTTCTGGGACTCCTAACTATCTGAGTGATAGAAATCAGATTTACCTTATCTTGACACATTTCTTTAAGATGGACAATCCAGTAAGCATCATATCAGGTTTTGATGAACAACATCACAAAAATCACTGTAAAGTTCATGGTTGTTCAGTCAAGTAGTTTTTGATGTTGATAGACCTGAAGAATTTAGACTATAGTCTCAAGGCTAGCCTTATCACTGTGAAATAACTCAAGGCATAATTAAACAATACTTTTAGAATAGAGCTTTTTTCTTATCTGAGATTTTTAATAATCACATGAGTGAAATTGTTGTTTAGAAAAAGGATTCTTAAAGCCAAATTATAAAAAAAGAAATAATCAGCTTATGGAGAGTTCGGTTAACCCTCTCCCAAGTGAGTCTATGTGGTAGAGGGAAAATGATCTCTGCCAAGAGCCGCCATTCATTTGAACTCTACCTACATTTGACATTTTAAACATTTCCTTAGTGGGATTTGATGTTTACTTTAATTTCTTTTCAATTTGGAATCTCAAAGAAGAATTAAGAAGTAACCCATACTCCAGGAAGATCTATTTTTGCCTGCCTATAAAAATGCTGGGTTTGGAAGTGAAGGACATAGGCATCCAATGTAAAGACCTCTTCAGGCCTCCAAACTATAAGGAGTCAGGCTGTATCTAGCACCTCTGCGGTGGCAGAGAGGAAAAAACACATTCCCTGCATCTCTTTCTTCTCCACAGTACAGGACAGTTGACTACAATTTAAGTTTCTCAAATGTGCAGTAAAATTAAGGTCATTATTTCAGCTAATTTCTTCCTTTGACCTGGAAGGAAATATTTTTTCTCTTACCTGAAAGAAGCACAAAGTGAATTTATTCTTATTCCTTTATGGTGTTGCCTACACAGACCCTTGAGGAAGCACTAGCAGTAGAAATAGCTGTGCTTTTCTCGTACATACCCAGATTCAACAAGGCCAAGTACAAGATCCTGCACCTGAATCAGGGCAATCCATGGAGGCCCCATCCCTGGAAGCATTCAAGGCCGGGTTGGATGGAGCTTTCGGCAACCCGGTCTAGTGGCGGGTGTCCCTGCCCATGGCAGGGGAGTTGGAACTAGGTGATCCTTATGGTCCCTTCCAACCCAAACCATCCTGTGATTCTGTGATTCTAAACCTTTAGGCAGGGCAACAGAACGTTTTAAGGAGCAATGAATGGGAATGAGATCTCCCCCTTGCCTTGTGCCCTCACATTCCTCAACAGACTTATCAATGTAGGATTTCAACAGAGTTGCCATGAAGCAGTTCAAACAGCACGAATGTCCTCCTCCTTTCCTACTTCCATGCAGCTTCCTGTGCACTGAGCCTGCACACATAATGTTTCTGCTCAGCCCCAGCCCTTTACCTCAGAGAAAGAGGATCACTGTGGGGAGAGACAGAAATGGGAAGAATATCATCCATCAACTTAATCCATCTGTTGGATCTGTTCCAGCTCAGTCAGAGGAGATCAAAGATACCTGCCAGCATGTAAGGTTTTTAAAACTGTCCAGGAATACTCTCCCTGAGGGATCTGAGTGCTTTGACCTGCAAAGTGTTGCCAGCATACCCCTAGACAGTTCCCAGCAGGAACTATGTGTGCTCCTCCACAAGAGTAAATACTCTGAGTCAGGCCAAGCAAACCCGAGTACTGTGCAATTATCATCCTGTACTTCAGTCAGGTCCCAGTAATAGATCTACCGAAATTTACACGTAAAGAAAATAAGTCTCTCAATCTTAGCATTGCTTTGCAGCATATCAGGGAGTTGTGCTTACACATAAATGTACTCTCAGCTGTCAGATTGGGCCATTCTAAACTGCAGTGATTCAACAGACATTGCTACAGATTTTAGGCACTAAAAATCATGTTTCTGCTACACAACAGAAAGAATTATCTATTTTTGTCAGAAAGTTTATTCAACAGCTTTTGTCTGACCTAGAGAACTATCCTCCTCTAAACCAACACTGGCCCTGTGTTACATTTGCTTTGGCCATTTAACAAATAGGAATTAGTGTGCTTGATCTCCTCCAGTTATAAACTCCTGTAACGGAGGAAATGAGTGCATGACCATATATATGTATTCCGAATCCAATATCCTGTAAGGAAAACATTAAATATGTTAGCTTTAGGTAGGTTTTATTTGTAATATACTATTTTACTGGACTTTTGGGGTGACTTTAGGTTGCTTGGGGGAGGAGATGTTTTAAATTATCTTGCAGAGCCTTGGTTCTTAACCAAGGGAGTATTCAGCTTGTAGTAGTTTTTGACTTTTTTTTTTTATTTTGGCTGAAGCCCATTATGAATTCTGTCTGTAATTCCTACCCCTGAAATCTTTGACTGCCACCTAGGGATTTCTACCTCTGAGAGAACTAGAAACAGCTTTGATCACAGCTGTCAATGCACTAACATTGTTTTTTCTCTGAGACCATAACTCTGATCTTACATTATAATTCATTTCTGGATTTAAGCCACACGCTGATTCAATAAGGACTGTCAGGAGCTAATAGGCTGGCTCAGAGGAACCAAAGGAGAAAACAGCATCGCCTTCTCTCACTCACTAAGTATTGCCCTATTTAAAATCAGCAGCACCCCAAGACACTGTTTTCAGCATGGACAGAAAACAGGTAGGACAGTGGGGATACCAACACTTAGACAGAAAGGCAGGAGTAATCACTATTAGAAAAGTGACTTTATAGGTCTCAGCATAGTAAAGCATACAGAGATGTGAAAATGATTGCATGTGAGTGAGGCAGATATTTGCCTTTCTTTCAGAAATGCTAAATTATAGAGCAGCTTTGCCTCAGATTTCTATAACCCAGTGCAATTTTTTCCCCATCAGAAAAGCACTCATCCACAGCTAAAATTATGCATTTTGTTTATTACAACAATGACTAGAAAATAAACTAGACTGCAGTGCAGTAGGCAACATGTAAAAGACAATATTGGCTCTGAAAAACTGATAATAGAAATAGATGAAGCAGGCAATTGAGAAAAATATATAAGGATACACACGTAGTAGTTGGTTTGCTTTGCTTCCCTTCTTTAGGTCATTTATACACTTTCAGTGGGGCTACTTTAGAAAGATATAAAGCACATTGAAATATGAGTGGAAAGAGAGAACTATGGCAGATGTGATGAGGAAAGCAACTTGGAAGCAGTGGAGAAAAGCACCAGAGAGAAAATAAAGTAAAATTTGCAGAAAGCTTTCTGAAGGTATTTATTTCAGCAAAGTTTTCCTCTCTGTCCAATGATAGCTTTGTACAAGTAGAAAACTAGATCTATGGGTTAAGTGAAAAGCAGTCTCCACAAAGCCGGAAACAAGACATCAGTCTTGAAAAGAGTATTCCCCATGGAGCATGCTGCATAGACATGTGCTGTGGTAGGAGGAGTGGAGCGGGCTGCTGAGGCACAGTGCTGCCAGGTAGTACCCAACAGTGACTCATGCATTTGTGTTGGCCAATCCTTGTCTCTCAGCATGAATGCAGGATTGCATGATTCACAGTGTGGAGAAGACAGTTTGTTGTATCTTGTATTTGTTTGAATTCATTTCCTACAAATAATGACAAAACATACACCTCTAAACCAGTATTTTAAAACTAGATACAACTTGCAAAAGCTGGATTCTGCATCTGGGACAGAGTAACGCCTGGCACAAATATAAACTGGGAGAGGAGTGGCTGGAGAGCGGCCCTGCAGAAAGAGACCTGGGGGTGCTGGGCAACAGCAGCTCAGTAGGAGCCAGCAGTGTGCCCTGGCAGCCAAGAGGGCAAACCCCATCCTGGGGTGCATCAAACACAGCGTAACCAGCCAGGCCAAAGAGGGGATTGTCCCGCTGTATTCAGCCTTGGTGCAGCCTCACCGTGAGTGCTAGGTGCAGCTTTGGGGCCCACAATTCAAGAAGGATGTGAAGGTCCTTGAATGCATCCAGAGAAGGGCAACAAAGCTGGTGGGAGGGCTGGAAGGCATTCCCCATGGAGATGGGGAAGTGGAGAGAGAGGCGCGAAGCTCTTCTCCCTGGGATCTAGACAGGATCTGGGGGAATGGTTCAAAGCTGCACCAGGGGAGGTTCAGGCTGGACATTAGGCAGCATTCCTTTACTGAGAGGGTTGTCAAACACTGGAAGAGGCTTCTCTGGGAGGTGGTTGACGGCCCAAGCCTGTCAGTGTTTAAGAGGCATTTGGACAATGCCCTTAACAACACACTTTAACTTTTGGTCATCCCTGAAGTGGTCAGGCAGTTGGACTAGATGATGGTTGTAGGTCCCTTCCAGCTGAAATATTCTAACTCCAGACTGTGTAGCCAAAAGCTTGCTAGTTATACTTTATATATATACTTTATACTTGCTAGTTATACTTTATATGAGTATTTCTTTCATCTCTGTTGAAAATAAGAGCAAACAATGCTGTGAGTTGGTTTGCTGACTATTATGTTATTATTTTGCTCTTTTTCTCTGCCTTGAAACTGAACACAGCTGGATAAAATTCAGAGGAAACTTAAGATTGCTTTTGAATGATGTTGGCTCCAAATGGTTTCTGGTGACTCCGCTTGCTTTCTTAATTTATCTCTGCATAATGAGAAACTGGTATTTTTGATCAAGGAACTGCTGATAGCTACTGAACTGTTTCCCTGTGGATTTCTTTTATGAACACTGCTACATTCTGTTTAGTGAGGGAAAAATATCACAATTATTACATGGTGCCTACATGACTCATTATTCTGGATATCAAAATGAGAATAATGAAAATATTTAGTTCACACCCAAAGATCTGAAGGCATCTCACCAACAGTAATAAATCTCTTTGACAGTAGGTCATAATAATTTCATAGGTAGAAATCTGAGTGTTAGGAATTTGCATAATAGTATCCTATTCTATCACACTTGACCCACGAGCCCTAAAATACACAACATCTATTTTCCAATCTCCTGCTCGGATCAGTGGAAAAGTAGTAATCTTGCTTCCCTTTTTATTTTATTGATGATCTAGTTTTAGGAAATAAATGTTTTTTTGTTAAAATACTGTCCTTGAAAGAATAAAAAATATTTTCTTTGAAAACAAGTACCTTTTATAATTGCTGTGTATGTACTTCTGCAATATGTGACTGTATCTATCTTCACTCTGTCACCTGCCTTTCACTGCTAGCTTTTCAGAACAGGGCTTCCAATGCTAGCGCAGCATCTGTGGAGTTGAGCCTGGAATACAGTTAAACCTTATATAAACTGTTGCCAGTTAAATTAATAGTAATCAGAAAATTATACTAGGAAAATCTGAAATTTCTGAGGTGATAGCTATGGTGATGATAATGATCATTCCTTGGTGTTTAGAATATAGCATGGTACTCAGAGGATTTTGGTGTGAATCTGTGTCACAGAATAGTTGAGGCTGGAAGGGACCTCTGTAGGTCATCTGGTCCAATGCTCCTGCTCCAGAAGTGCCACCTACAGCCAGTTTCCCAGGATCACGCCTAGATGGTTTTTGAATATCTCAAAGGATGGTAAATCCACTAAACATTATATCCCCACCTGGCTGCATTCCTGTTGTTCTCTAGAGGTGTTAACCATTCTCCTTCCTTCATAGTGTTGTCACCAGCACTGGCAAGTTGCAAAATATGTAATTTAAAAAACAAAAATAAACAAAACAAAAAAACCACACACACAAAAAAAAACAAACCAAACCAAAAGACCAACCAACAAACTAAGATGCTTTGATAATTTTGGTGGGTAGTGGAAGAAAAATCTCAGGATCAACAATGAATCAGCTCTTTATTTTAAAACCTGCAGTCACAGAAGTGATCCAAGAAAAAGGTTTTTACAGAATATTTTTCTCACTATAAATTTTTTTAAAAAGAAGGAAATTTGAAATGCTGGGGGATTAAAATTGCCCCACAGGGCAAAGAAAAAGGATTATATGTGAAGGATCTTTTTACTTCAGATGATACTAAGAAAACAAAATTTCCCCTGAAACATTAACTTTTAAGCACACTATTTGGCTGTAAAGCTATTGCTACGGCAGGATAGAAATATATTCACAGACTGCTGTTAATGTTCTGTACTGTTAGAATTGCAAATGAAGTCTCTTTCTAGCAAAACAGCCAAAATGCACTTGTTAAAAGCTTTCTGAGCTTGTTTATCCTGAGATTATTAATGACATCACTGAGTTTTAGGCTGGTGAACTGAGCAATCCTGATACCATTTTCTCTCCACGATCACTTGCAGTACACCTCTACAACATATTTTTGATGTACTCTTTCATCCAAAAAAGATAAATATTGGTCAGGGATACGTACTAATGAACTGTGCAAAAAAACTTATTTCAGTATTATCAGAACTGCATGGGGAAATGTAAACATGAACTATTTTCTGTTTTGTTTACAATATTTTTTCAAAAAAATTATATTGGATATTTTACATTTCAAGTGGTTTCAGAGGATAAAAAAAATTCAGAAAACAAGAACAACATTTCTGTATCATTTTTCTAAAAAGTTACACTAATCTTGGCAAAGCACCATATTTTGATAGACCAGTAAAATATATGGTGGGTTGGTCTTTTTTAACTTTCATCAAGCAAGAGAATGACAGAATGTTCCTAAGATAATGTTTGTGACAATGATGGTAGGCAGCTAGAGCCAGAATTCGTTGGAGGAGAAGACCTGGCACAAGCTTTTGGCAGTGCAGCTCATTTCCAGACTAAACCATTACTAGGAACTTCTGTTTAATGTTCATTACTTTCTAGCATAAAGAGGGCATTTGCTTTCTAGAGTAACACCACATAAATTTCTTAAAATCTCTTACTCACTAAAATGGAACATCTGCATTGCAATCACTTTTTCCACTACATGTCATTTAAAAACTTATTCCCTAATAATTCTTTTAAATATTGGCTAAATAATTAGCCAATAAATTTTGAATATTAAAAAAATTAAATATTTAAATATTTTAAAATTGGCTAAATATTCTTTTAAATATTTTCATCCTTTTATCAGAAATTAAGCGTTCATGCCCACCTCTACTACCAATTGCCAGAGATAAAACCAGAGGGAAATGACACAGCCTTCCCAGTGATATTAAACCCTTTTCAGTTGGTTTTATTGTCCCTTCACTGTCTCCTAACAACTTTGATATCTGTTGTCCAAATTCTCTTCCCATCCTCAGACAGATGCTCCTGCAGATGCAGTGCTCCTCTCACTGTTTTGAGACCTGGACTAGCTTAGCAGTAGCATGTTTGAGATGATCCAGAGGCAGTGAGAGTGTCCCAGGAGTTTATCATTTTGCTTTCAAAAAGGTAAACAAATAAATCATCTCCAATTTCTACTCTTCCCAGTAGGTTCTAAATTGTATCTTAAATGTACGTTTTGCCAAAGGAAAACCTAGGTAAGTGAAAAGGACCAGAACCAGGTAGGCGAAAAGGACAGTCTGGCTGAAATCCCCTGTGATAAGGACTTGTGGGATAGCAGAAAACATTTTTCAGGAGTTGATTTCAGGGTTTAAAAGTTAGAATTTTGGACATCTGTACAGAAGATTCGTAGTTATCAAACTACTGATGAGATTAGCAGGATTCAGATAGGTGTGAACAAGCAAAATGCAGTGCACAAGAATGTTATTCAGTGCACGTCAGTAGACATTCCTCCCATGCCTACTACTGTTTACTGACACCAAAACTGCAACAGAAATTTACCGATGCTGTATTGAAACTTTTATCTAAAATATGGCACTGTCAGAGTTTTTTGACAGTTTAAAAATTAAGAATAGTCAATAAGTTTCCTCATAAATAATTCAAAACAGTTACTGTTCTGACAGTATCAGAACATACAAACTACCTACTTACTATAAGGGCAAGACAAGAATTTTACTACCTTGATATCTAAAGACATTGAGCTCACTATAAATGAGGTTGCTTTGATCAGGAAATTCCAACTACAGTTTGAAAAACCCAACTTTGCACATACAAGCTTGAATATTTTGGCAGAGTTTCAAAATTTAAAACTGATACTGCTCCTGAACGTCAACTATTACATAAAAACCGTGCTTCAATGAAGTAACATCCTCTTCTGAGGATGATACTTGAAAGGATGAAGTAGCATGACCCAAAATTTCTGTGAAGTCCTGATAAAAACATATGATTAGGTAGAAAGAAAGAAAAAAATTATGGTACTGAAAATTGAAGCCTAATTAGCTAGCAAATCAGGAAGAGCTTGAAACAAACAAATAAATGATGTTTTCCTTCCTGAGCTAAGCTTTCTCCAGTTTATAAGGCGACAAAACTCCTCTGAATGTGAGGTGTTCCAAAATACACCTGGATGTCCTACCCCCACTAAAACGAGGCTTGGTCACAAATTTATTTTCAAAGACCAGTTATAAGTTTAAATCAAATCTATCTAACCATAGTTCTCTCATCTTCTGTTCCAGATGAATTACTGTACATACACATCAGGGCCATTCCTGTCCTGCTTTTTCTCACTGAAACATAATAATGGCAGAAAAAGATAGTGTTTTGAGTAGTAGTCACTAATCTCAACTTGATGTATAAACAAACACATGGGGAAATATCTCAAGGATTCAGTCAAGACAGTGATGAGATAGTATACTGAAACAGTACAGAAAGCATGCATGATAGAGAAAGAGTGAAGGAATAATAACCTGAGGATATGAAAACTTATTAAATATACAATCTCTAGGATTCAAAGTGAATTCTGAATGGTTTTGCGTGTTTTAAAAGTATAACGGGTGGTATAAGTGTCAGCGATGCATTCTAACATTGCATGGCAGGTTACAGGAACATTGCAATAAATCTGCATCTTCAAGAAGGGCCCTGACAGGTATGTTTCCAAATGCACTGTATGTCCCAGAGGGGATGCAAAGCAAATGTAAACTTATGCAAGAAGATTTAGAAGCAGAAGCAGCATTTTCTACCGACAATTGGAAATAAGTGATTTATGAATAAGTGTACTGTATGCAGAAGGATACGTCAATGTCATTAGGGGTCCACTGAGTTACTGAAACAGCCTGAAAGCTGACTGCAGCTTTCAGAGGTAATCAGCTTTCTTGCCGTCACCGAGAAGATGTATACAGCTTTCATAGCAGTGCTTGAGTTCATCAAGCCAAACACCTCTGGGTCGCTCAACCTCTTCCTCACACGGGCACAGCTGAAGTGCAAAGCAGCCTTGCTCTCTGCCCACACAGTCTTGGCTCTACCAGGGAAATGTATTCTCCTAATCACTAAAGTAATTTATACTTCTGATAAATGCATATACTATTTAAAAAGTTATTATTCATGACTTACTGTGGTTGTGACAGGAGAAAAAAAAAAAAAAGGAAAACCAAAAGACCTGCAGGAAGAGTTTCAAGTTTCAAAATCTCATAAGAAGCATTTTGTAGAATAAAGGGTGCATCAGGTAGAAGAAGAGAGAAAGTCTAAAATCACAATGACTTGGATAAAGGTCCTATTATCAGATTAAAGAAAAAACTAAAATACTAGAATTCTTTTTGGAGGAAGAAAAATAGAAAATGCATTGCATCGAAGACATAGTCTGGATGCAGTTGAGTGTGACAGCTGAAATAAAAGAGTAGGAAAGACATAGACTTTGATTGTGAGTCCAACAGCTTAATGAAAATAAGGAGTATACACCTTATTTTCTAGTTGTTACAAGTGGAACCAGAAAATCTGATGAATCACTATATAAAAGAATCTCCTTTACCTTCCTCTACTTGTTAAGTAACAACATAAATGTTACCAACGATAATTCCAAAATTTGCATTCTGTTTGGTTTCCAAGAGATACAAAAGATCCTTGCTAAAAAGATTGATACGAAGAATATTTTCATAGTACAGAAACACTCTTTTACAGTTACAATGTCTTGCACCCTGATAATGGCACTTCTCAAGCATTTGTGAACATCAGATATGGTGGTAAAAGAGTAAGGAGACATTAAAAAAAAAAAACCAACAGGAAGAATAATTCCTTGCTCAGTTAAATACCAAAGACTGAATGACTACAGTATGATAATGATTTTCTGGCACATTAAAGTTATATTTCCATGTTATATGCTGGTTTAATTCTTCTCTCAGAAATTACTACTCTGTTCTTTCTTTTTCCCTTTCCTCATTTAATATCTCCTTCTGCTCCAATTTTTCTCTCAGGAATGACCTGCTATGTATTTAATTCAACACCAAGACACTGTTCTCATGTGGAAGCTTCTCTCTAAATACAAAATAAAGATTTCCTTACACAAAAGCTTGTCTGTCTTTCTAACTCTATCAGTTATCTAATTCAAATTTTTACCTGCAAATAAAAAATACATCCAAAACATCAGCAGAGTTTTTTTCCCCAAAGCATGATGATATTTGGCAGGAATAGTGCCTAACTGAGGAACGAGTGACCTGTTATGAGGTTGTAGTTAAGTGCCCATAATTTTACCTTGTTAAAGATATTAATAACATTTAAATTGAACTTTTTTTCCAGTAGAGAATAAATGTTTTTCAGAGAATCACAGAATGGCTGAGGTTAGAAGTAACCTCTGGAGGTCATCTGGTCCAACCCTTCTGCTCAGGCAGGGACACCTCAAGCCAGTTGCCCAGGACCATGTTCAGATGTTTCTTGAGTATGTCCAAGGATGGGGATTCCACAACCTCTCTGGTCAACTTGTGCCAGTGCTCAGTCACTCTTATTAAAAAAGTATTTGCTGATGTTCAGAGGGAAACTCCTGTATTTCAGTTTGTCCCCTTTGTCCCTTATCCTTTCGCTGTCCACCACTGAGAGTCTGGCCCCATCCTCTTGACACCAGCCCTTTAGGTATTTATAAGCATTGATAAGATCCCCTCTCAGTCTTCTCTTCTCCAGACTAAACAGACCCAGTTCTCTCAGCCTTTCTTCAGATGAGAGATGCTACAGACCCTTAATCATCTTTGTGGGGCTTCTATGAGAAGAGAGTTTGAGGACATTTCAATGTCAGCAATATGAGATATTTCAAAATTTTCATTTCAAACTCATACCCTATTTAAAATTTATTATTACTGTATATTACACAAGGTAAGAAATAGTTGAAATAGTTACAGCTGAAATAGATATAGTTTTTAAGAGCAAACGTATTTCAAAGGACAGGAAAAGAAATTTAAATGTTTTATTTATTTATTTTCTTTGTGGAAGACTATAATATTCTCGAATTTCTTGCCTCATTAAAATGAAAACAGGATTTTAAATCAAATCTCCTCAAAATCAATTCTTCCTTCTCCTCACAGATTTAGTATCTACATTATGAAGTCACATAGAACATACAAAGAAGAGTTATGCCTACATAAGGCCTTTTATCTATGCATAGTCTAGCTCTTCTAAATCTTTTCATCAATCTTCTTTTCGTCCAGTCAGTCAGCTCTTTGCGCATAGCTTCTCCCTTGGAAAACAGGGATAATATTTCTGACTTTCCACTATTTTTGAATTTTTTTGTGACAAACAAGGCCAAAATGTCACATAAAGCAGAATACAATATAATTGGCAAATGAAAGTGAAATACACTAGAAGGAGCCTTGAATAAGCTTTTAAATACTATTTCAATATTTTCACTGTCATTGTTATCAATGTTTGCATCTGTATTTCAGATGCATGCTCAGATACGCACAGCTGAGCAAAAACTATTTGCACTGCATCTATTAGAAAATGAAACTAAAAGGAATTCTAAGAAAGATACATTGAAAATATGGTGTTTGCCCTATAACACATAGAATCATGGAATCATTAAGGTTGGAAGAGACCTCAAGGATCATCTAGTCCAACCATCCCCCTACCACCTATTACCCTCTAAACCATACCTTCTTACAAGGACTTCTATGGTAGAAGTATTAAGTAATGACACAGAAAGGTTCAAGAAATAATTAACTATCCTTTTGATAATTGTATGACCTTAAAATATTATTCTCATCTGTTAACTACAGTTGCAAACATGACCATCTGTTTGTAATGGGAAGCAATATTTGGTTTCATTCTAGTTTTACACCACAGAATTAAAATCTTTACTGTGACTGCAATATAAACCATAAAGTCATCATTAGTTTTCACAATTATTGTCAAAGATTCTAAAGGTAAATATTCAATGATTAACATCTACAAATACAGAATAACATCTAAAATATTATTTCAGTAGCATTTGTTCTACTGAACATGCAATTTCCTTGTTTTGGTGTAGCATTGTATTTAATTTCTTTTTATTATTCACTTCTGTAATTCAACATACCTGTCTGTATTCAAACTACCATACAATTTTATTTTTTTTTTTTTTGTTGGGGGGAAGGCAGGCTGGGATGGGGGAATGGAATGGTTGGAAGCAATCCAACACATAAAATATTACAGCTTTCTTCTATGATTATTAGTGTTTCTACATTGGTAAGGAAGCTTGGGAACAGCGTCCTACTTTAGGAACTATAACTAGTGTAGTGTCATTCTTACACAAGATAACATTGGCAAATTTTAATTATGGCAATTGGGGCTATATTTACAGAATGAATTTACCCAGTCCTAAATACAAATTCCCATATTTGAAGGCAACAATTAAAAAAAAAAAATGTTTCCAGAAGCTCTATTGCAGACATTTGAGTAAATAGTTTTGTGTCTATTACAGCTGTTCCAGAGATATAAGTCCTTTAAATGCCTGTTGATCTACTGTGTGAATTTTTTTCTTATACAGATAACTGAAAAGATAAATTGCGACAAAGCAAAAACCAGGAATGTCAAACACAACTATCTTTTGTTCAAATGGTTAGCTTTCCTATAATGAAATAAATTTGCATTTGAGGTATGCATGTCTAGTTCTTAAGTTGACATTACCTAAAAATCCCTGGTTTTCTCCATTGCCTGTAAAGAGTACCTAGCACCACTAGTTCAGATGTTAATAGCTAATTTTTTGCTGTACAAGGGAAATGACTGTGCTGGCCAGGAACACTCAGCACCTGTCGGAGATGCCTTTCTGTAATTCTTCCAACTTTGGTTTGCAACAGATGGACACGTTCCTAAATCCCTTGCAGAAGGTCTGCTGTCAGCAGGAGTAAAATGCAGCAAATTTTGCCTATTATAGCCAGATGTTTTCCTGACAACATGCCAGTTCCATCCTGACAGCACCCAAAACTATACGTGCTACCTGAAGAAAAATCTCAGTTCAAAATCATCTGGGAAAACGACACCTCCTGTTTCATGGGACACAATTCTAGTTACAGTTCTGAAAGATCTTTCAAAATCTCTCATCACCAGCCTCTTTTTAATTATTTGAAAAATAAAATACTAACATAAAATAACTCTTAAAGCCCTGTTATAAAATAACATATTTTATACAGCTGTCAACTACTGTGGCTTTTGAGCACTAATAGCAAGCCTTCTATCATAATTTCTAAAATCTGGCAACTTTCTTGCACTTATCCTTTTTCAGCCCAAAAGCTATTCTTGGATGCTTAGCTTTGTGTCAGAAATCATGAGAGCTGCATCACTAACCTGCCACCTGGTTCTTCCCCCTTATTTAATGCATTGGGAAACTTAACACGTCTCAGGAATTTACTTTTTTGGAGGGGAGTGAGGGTAGGTGAGAGAGGAGTGAGTCAATCTGTATTCTGCTACTCTCTCTCCCTTTATGCTTCAGTGGCTGTATTTTTATCTACATCAAAGGGCTTTGCTTTGCTTTCTCACCTGGGTTCCCACCTCTTTTGTGCTAAGGTGGGAGTGAAGAATTCAGTATGCTGAGAAGTGAACTCCAAAGGGAACAACATCTGTTCTTTTAAGTATTGGTAAACAGATTCCTATTAGAAATATTTGTACATTTTTCTGCTACTTTGTAAGAACTCTGAACAAAAATTAACTCTTTGTTATCGTAAGCAGAATACATACTCAAACAAGCAGATAAAGCACAAAAAATGGGGTGTAGTTGTCTTTCACAAATATGGAGATTAATTAGGTGATCGGATCGGAGTTTCACTTGAATGAGGGAGTTTTTCAGATAGAAAGATTTTTTTTTGCAGTGATTCTCCAATACCAGTCAGCACCTGGATTTGTCACCTCTGTATACAATCAATCCTATTGCTGCATCCCCAGGAGACCATATGATTTATCCTGCATATGAATAAGACTTAAGTATTCATGGTTTTTTTCCAAATTGATTTTTTTGTATTAAAAAAAAATATCTTTTTTTTAAATAACGCTTTTTCATCTTTTTAGCCAAGTTAAAGTTTAATTGAAGTCCAAGATCTATAGAAGACTGGCTCATGAATTTCAGCTACGCGAACTAATACGTGATGACCAGTATGAACTTGTCAAGATTAAGTCTTGTCAAATGTACAAAGTAAGAGACCTTGTGGAGAGGGAAACAGCAAAAGGACTACATGTTACTGCTTTGCTACAGCTTTTGACACAACTTTCAGATAATGTTGTACGCAGCCTTAGGAAATACAGGCAGGGTATCCCAGATTTAGCTTACTGTCAGTGATTTCTCCTTCAGTGCCTCCTAATTCCATGCTAAGCCAAAAGAACATGATGCTCAGGTTCTTTTTCACCTCCAAAACTTGTAAGGCACCTGTATGGTTTCCCCTTCTCAAGGTGTCAGCAACAACAACAGCTCTGTGATTTCTAGAGGGTTATGCAAAGGCAGTGGAAGGAGATCCAAAGTTGCCATTTTGTACCATATTGCCCCTTTCCTTTATATGGCAGTCATCTATGTAATACAGCACCAAGGTACCTCGCAAGTATCCAAGAGAAAAACAACTACAAGCTCCGGTTTTCCTGGGAGATGCTGTACACAAGACTCCAATAAGAGTACAATAAGCGGCAGCAGCCCTTCCTCCCTTCCTCTCCCCTTGGGCTGCACAGAGACTTCAAGGGAGAGCCAGCCATCATTGCCAACCCTTCCTGCATGCAGCAATGCAAAAGCAGCTTGAAGGCAAACAGAAATACAGAAACATATTGTTCCTTTTTTTTTTTTGCTGGCCAAGTGGTGGTTTCCTCCAGAGAAACAGTGGGGGTGACCTATGGTCTGGAACAGTGTACTGTAACATGAATACAAAACTGGTTTGTGAACAGTCTGTGGTCATCAACGGGAGGATGTACTGAGAGGGTTTGTACAGGGACTGTTCCTTGTCCAGTACTGATGTGAGTATACTTTTTAATTTCAAAACTGGGAGGGAATGTAAGTCTGGAATTCAAAATGTTCTCGACAAATTTCAGAAATTTACTGAAATAAAAGTATGCAGTCAGATGGGGACAGCTACATAGCAGTACACAGAAAGGGTATACATAAAGTGCTGTGAAGAAGTATAAGGGGGAACACCATACATGAGACATGAAGAAATCCTTCTTATTTATTCAGCATGACTGAGGTCTAATTAGGGTACTACATAAAGAAATTATACGAAGTTTAGGGAAGAATATGAAAGGGAACTGATGGCTTAGAAAACACATCCTTTCAGAAAATACTGGGTTTAAATCAGGAGGAAAAGAGGAGAAAAACAAACAAAAAGATATTGTACAACCCTTCAAAATGTAAAGTTCACCAAAAAAAATAGAAAAAAAAATTGTTACTCCTAATTCCTGTGGCTAGAACAAAAAGTAGTCTTAAAATACTAAAATTTATTATCTCAGGTGAGGGAACTCCCACCTCCAGAAGCTTTTAAATAAAAGATAAAACAAACTTCAGGAACCACTCTTCAGATACAGATGGTTGTTCTCATGCCACCCTGATTTTCTCTGTGTTGACTTTGGTAGCCCTGCTTCTGCTCAACATTAGATTGTGAAATCAGTGAATTAAACTCAGACACACAAGACGTCTTCCAGCCCTTTCATGTTTGCATGATGCCCAGTTCATCATGCACACCGTGTATATCTTATCATTAAAAATTAATTTCTACTGCCTCAGGACATCTACTCCCATAATGCCACCCACCAGTGAAGATTTGAATGAAGGGTACCACCAGGAGAAAGAGGCCAGCTCAGAGTCATCTGTGACCAGACGGGACATCGTGAGGGAGGAGTAGATCTAGTAGTTATGTGCAGGGTCCGCACCTAGAGAACAACAACCCCAGACACCAGTACAGATTAGGGGTTGACCTGCTCGGAAGCAGCACAATGGAAAAGGAGCTGGGAGTCCTGGTAGACAATAAGCTCTTCATGAGCCAGCACTGTGCCTTCGTGGACAAGAAGGTTAATGATATCCTGGAGTGCATCAGGAAGAGTGCTGCCACTCTTAGGAGTTAACCTCTTAGGAGGTTATCCTCCTCCGCACCTGGAGTCCTGTGTCCAGTTCTGGGCTCCTCAGTTCAAGGAAGACAGGGAACTACTGGAGAGAGTCTAGTAGAGGGCTACCAAGACGATTAGGGGGCTGGAGCACCTCTCATATGAGGAAAGGCTGAGAGAGCTGGAGCTGTTCAGCCTGGAGAAGAGAAGACTGAGATGGAATCTTATCAATGCTTATAAATATCTAAAGGGTGGATGTCTAGAGGAAGGGACCAGACTCTATTCAGTGGTGTCGAGCGACAGGACAAGGGGCAACGGGCACAAACTGGAACACAGGAAGTTCCATCTGAACATGAGGAAAAACTTCTTCACCTTGAGGGTGACGGAGCACTGGCACAGGCTGCCCAGAGAGGTTGTGGAGTCTCCTCTGGAGATATTCAAAACCTGCCTGGACACAGTCCTGTGCAACCTGCTGTGGGTGATCCTGCTCTAGCAGGGGGGTTGGGCTAGATCATCTGCAGAGGTTGCTTCCAATCCCTACCAATCTGTGAATCTGTGAGTCTGTAATCCTCTATACCATGCCACCATTGACAGATGGAGGCATCCTAATCCAGCTGCAACATATGTATTCATCAGCGATACTATTTCTATACTGGTAGCTTGTCTTCTAGTGAAGCATCATGGCCAGACTAACAGACACCAATCCCACCGTCATTCTGGAAGCTCTGTTGATTATCAGTGGCCTCAAAGAGCACTGTAACATGAGATATCCATACATTTAGACATTTGGGATTCCTATGTTATCCACGCACCAGCTGTAAGTACGTGCTCTGATGTTCACCTGTAGAACTTGGTGATTGCTTACCCTCTGATAGAAAAATGACATATCCTGACCTGAAAAACCACGGCTTAAAAACCTGGCTTTTAACTGCTGCTGAGCTCCAACAGTGCAGCTGTGATGAGCTTCAGCCATGTAATTATGCAGCACTCCTCAGCACTCCCAACAGGGTACATCCAGTTCTAGACTAATGTACGTGTTCAATCAACCGGTGAGCAGACCTGCCTCAGGAACAACCCCAGCAGGACAAAGAACTCCAGCCCAGATTCCTACAAGCTTTAAGTAACTGTCCCAGTTCCTGCAAGGGAAATGCAGTTTCCAGAGCAGTGTGCCAGGCAGCTCTGCATTTATTTGGAAGTACTGAGGCCTGAGTTACTGTACACCTCAGAAACTCACAAAATCTCCTCTGTCACACCCCTAATAAACAAGCCAGTTCCCCTACACACACACACCAATGTTGTAATGCTATCATCTACACCAGCTTTGTGGGTATGTGGTAATGTATGCTGTTGTGGTTTTACCCCAGCCGGCAGCTGAGCACCACACGGCCGCTCCTTCCCCCAGTGGGGAGGGAAAAAAAACCCCAAAACGAGACTCCCCTGAGCTGTGATAACGACCGATGACAGTTTTACTGGGACAGAAAAGGGAGTAAAAAACAACAATAGTACTGGTGACACACAATACTGTACAACTCAGACCACATGCTCAGACCCGTTCTGAAACCAGACCGTTGCGGAGCCGTGTCGCTTTGAGAAGTACCGCCCCTCCCCGACCAGCCCCCCCCCATGCTGAGCATGACGTCACATGGTATGGAATACCTCCCCTGGCCAGTTTGGGTCACCTGTCCTGGCTGTGTCCCATCCCAGCTTCCAGTGAAATCAACTCTGTTCTAGCCAAACCCAGAACATATGCACAAGCATCTGGGGCTTTCTGTGTGCTCTGAAATTACACAAAATGTCTGAAATTGCTTTTTTTTTTTTTCATATAGCATCACCTAGCAAAGTAATGATTATGCTTGGAACTCCTCAGTTCAGAAGGAGAAATTAAAGAGGGTGCCTATAATTAAAGTCCAGCTTTGAGACCGTGGACAATTGAAAAGCAAAACCAACTCACAGCCAGATCAAACAACTGAAACAATATCACAAAGAAGGAAGCATGTGGACTCATATAAAAACAAGGATGTCAGCTCAGTAATATTATTATCTTCAGCCTTCCCGAGGAGGAAAGGATGGAAGAAACAGAGAAAAAGACTAAAATTTTTTATTAAAAAAAACAGGGGGGAGAGGGGCAGTACCTTAGAAAAAGCTTTAGGGTCTTCTAATTGAGACATATGTTTGCCATGTGTTTATAGCTGTTATCAAAATCTATTAAAAAGTCACAAGTCAGCCCACCTCATTTATGATTCCTTCAATTAAAATGTGAATGTGAGCAATGTCTTCATTCCATAAAACCTGTATTTATGAGAACAAGTACAGATTTTATTGAACCAAAGATCTATATTATAAATATTCGGCATAAAAAAGATGATTACCATATAACTTGGAGACAAATTTGAATTAAATATTGATCCATCCAAACTCTTAACAGCCAGAAAACATCCCAATTGTCGTGGATCTTGAAGACTCTAATGGTTTAGATTAACACTATAACACACACAAAAGCAGATTATACGGCATTAAAAAGTAGAACGCAGGGTTCCAGGGTTGTTTGTTGGAAGTTGTAAAAAATATAGTGACAGCTGTAAGAAGCTAAAATCTAATATATAATAGCTAAGTCTTAACAGCAAACTGTTCAGTGCAGTGATTAGAGCTTGGATGAATTAAGCCAATTTCTAACCCTTCTGGTAGAGATGTAGTGCATCAAGTGAACAAGATTACACAGGAAGAAGGTGACAGCATTAATGTAATTTATTTTTTTTTTAATTGATAGCACTATCTGTGCTGTCTGGTTGGTGGGCAGTTTTGCTTTGTGTTTTCCTCAGAGCCTTGAGAATAAACAAATTAAGCATAAGCTTTCCGTCTAGCCAATGCTACGGCAGGAAAATTAATAACAGAAAACATAGCTCTCTATTCTGCCTTCCAAGGTGTATTGCAGATATCCAGAAATTTAAATAACTTTATAAGTTACGGAAACAGCCAGATGTCTTTATGCTACAATCTTCCTCTGCCTGGATTAGTTCATTTTCCAAACACTATATAACAGAAGATTTGCATGTTCTCTGCTGCACTAAGCCGAAAGGGACATAATTTGACCTGCATTAAACAGCCAGCTTTTGTATATTATCAGGAGCAAGCAGAGCTGATGTAAATATAACAAATTCAAATCACAGTGAAGCTGAGGTGAGATAAAATGAGTCTGCATTGCTGAATTGTGTCTGGATATAACTGGTTGGTAAATCTTTTATTTTCTCAGTGCTGTGCTGGTAAAGCAGGTAAATGAGTATTCCGGTAAACTGCATTCATAACCCACTTTTTCCTTTCCCACAGCACTTTCCTCCATAAATACATTGGCTTGAGAATAGCTTTTACTGCTGGTTTCTGACACTTTGACTTTGACTAAGGGCTGGACTGAGACCAAACTTCACTCACATCATCCTTCCATCTTAACAGCTGACCACTGAGCCACCAACTGAATCAAGTTTTCCAGTGAGGTGATTACCCATGAGTCAGTTGCTTCATTTAGACTTTATTTCCATAGGTTGCTTGCAAGAACATCAGACAAAAGTGAGTGAAAGACAGTGTACGAAGTTAAAGTGTGATCTGCCCTAGCCAGAAGGATTGACAACAGGTAACAAAAAATATGCTGGCTGAACTCTATCAGTAGTTGAAAAATCTGTTCATAGATCAACTATAAAAACAATTGCTTCAAAAAATCTGCTTTCTAAATCACTGAAATTAGACCAATTAGTACATAGCTCTGAGAGTACTAGTTGTTTGGGTTTTATTTAAAGAGAATTATGGACATATAAATCTTTATATCTTTCATGTTCTTCACAATTTCTTGGATATTATGGTTAATTATTCCACATCGTATCTTGGTTTAAATTCTTGAAGAGCTCTGGGATACATTTTACTGTATCAATTCAACATTCTGTCTTTGTTGAACAGAACACCACCAAATTTGTCTGCTTATTGTCTTTAATAAATTTGTTCCCTAATCTGGTCGATGTCCACATGTTGTTACTATTAAGTGCATTAAGCTTTCTGTCATAAAAAGACGAATCTAAATGTTTTTTTTCTACAGGTTCATGCTTCTCACATTTAATACGTCAATTACATTAATGTAAAAGCAGTCTTTGGCAGAACAGGAATTCCTCACAACTTTTATATCTAAGTTGATCACAGCAATTAATATGGATTTTTTTACACAGAAATTGTTCAATGCCAAAGTTGTGTTGAACAATATTTTGTCGTTTCTGCACGATGTGACATGGAGTGTCACAAATTCCCTAAAAATATAAACACGAGCAAGAATAATTATGGTTAGTTATTTTCCCATTTTTTTGTATGCATTTATGTAAGTATATTAAGTGTCTCAAAAATATTTTGATGTTAGGTTTGGCTTTGAATGTTGAGTTTGGGGGGTTTTGGGGTTTTGTTTGTTCTGGGTTCTTTTTAAACAGACGAGTTAATGAATACTGCTGTTTTCTGACAAATGATATCCTCAGCTTTCAGTATAGAAAGATCAGATTTCTGTTACCAGAATAAAGTGTACTATTTACACCTACTTGGAAATGTTTATCTCCTTAGTAGAAGCATGATTTTGAAAGAGGCACTTGGCTTTAAATTTTAACAGGACTTTTCTTCCAAATCTTAATTTGGAACTCGTAA
The DNA here is from genome assembly GCA_013399095.1 of Psophia crepitans. Taxonomy (NCBI): domain Eukaryota; kingdom Metazoa; phylum Chordata; class Aves; order Gruiformes; family Psophiidae; genus Psophia; species Psophia crepitans. The sequence continues at coordinate 151,275 of VWZZ01007167.1, forward strand.
GTTGTTCATCAGTCTACTATTATATAAATAAAGAGAAAAAGAAGTGGCAGTAGCAGTGATTATGCTTCATGGCAATGAATAATGGCTTGAAATTAAGTGGGAAAAGGAACAGAGCAGAGATCGTCTTTATTGCAATGTCCCAAGACACAAGACATCAAATTTACACCCATGAAGACAGACCATGACACTATAAAGATAAAATTATAGTTTCATTTTAACTGATAAAAACTGTTTTAAAAAGTTATAAAACAGGAGCTAATTAGTTTCTTATGTAGATATTATGCAATTTACCACTTCTACAGTTCTAGTTTCATCCCCCTACCTGATCACTCCACAGATGTCCCGTGGGGCAGGAGACGGCTTCCTTTTCTCCTTGAAAAAATAATTATTCCAGAAAAGATTTAGAAACCACTGTGCTTTTGTTCATCTGTGTATGCATGTACACACATTCACTGTGTACATTATTTATTTTTTCTGTGACCCCACTTTTATGTGGGAAACTGCGGCATGTCCGCAGATCCCTTGCCAGAGCATGAGGCATTTGACCTCGACCAGATTGTTATGTATTCGTGAAGATGCAGAACTCCCTGGACAGAAGAAAGGTAAACAACTTGCAGGAGCTGAAAGAACTCATGAGACCGCAAGATAAGGATGTCGGATGAGTTTGGGTAGAGACTGATGTGTATAGCTGTGACCAAGGTTAATTGTGTATGTGTAATAAGCACCAATGATATCAAGACACATATATGTAGAAAAGGTATAAAAGCTAGCTGTGAAATACAATAAAGGGAATGTTGGAATGCTGCCTTATGTGTTGTGTCCGTCTCAGGAATGACACTTTTATATGTACTTTTTCAGATACAGAAAGCTGCACTAGACAGGTCCCAGTATTCGATCACTTCTGGAGCATGTTAAGATCAAAAGACATTTCTTACTATGCCAGGTGCTGTAACTGCACAAAACCAAAATAGTGGTCTGATTTTTTTATAAAATGCTCCCTCCTTTTCAAGACACGCTGTATTCATTAACCACTTGTGCCACCACTTTTCAGATATCTGAAATCCAATAACTGGATTATCTGGTTATACTTCCTGATGGACGCCAAGGCAGCATTCATTTCACAAGTTTATAAACTGGGACTCCAAACTAACATGATTCTCAAAATAGCACAGACATTTTTTTGCCAAGTGCACAGTCCAGTAATCGTGTTTTATCAACCCTAAATTGGCTCCCTGCAGGCGAAGTTCAGGTGCCTCTGCACTGTCCTTCTGACCCTGAACCCGTATAACGTCCCGCCAATACAGGCACGGCCTCATGCTCCAGGTCTGACAACATCTACTTGGCTGCATGCACCACTATGCTGTCTGACAGACGCAGCCTACATGCTGAACCTCTGTATTCTCTAGCTGCTGCTACCAAACACCTGTACAAGGGCCAGTAAACACCCAGCAAGGCAGTGAGACAAAATAAAAGGGCTTGGGTGGATCCCACTTTATATACTGTAAAATAGTAAAGATAGGGTTCAGCTCATATAGCTTTGGATGTTTGTGTTCAGAAAAGGGGACACAGACTTCAGATCATTACCCCTCCCTGTCTATAACAGCAGGCTATAATCAAGAGACAGGCATATCTCAAAGGGAGTCTAGATGTTCCCACTGGTGAACTAGGCAAGATGCATCCTAGCCCACGTTTCTTAACAGTGCTTCCATATACTCCCCAATGAAAACTCGGAGCCCTTGCTTCGTACCCATTTCACCTCTACAGGTTCCTAACCTAAAACAGCAACCCCCAAAATTGTTGGCTTATTGTTAATTTCTAGGAGATAAACACTCCAAACATTGGATATGCCGGTAGAAAACATAATCTTGATTTCTCATTCTAGGCTCACAACATGGTTTGGAATTAAGAGACTACCAGTATGTGTTGGCACCAACAGACATCAGTGTGTATTGATATCTCTTGATACCAATAGGTGTTGATACCTGTTGGAAGACATCAACACCTACCAGCACTGATGGGTACCAATACTGATATCCATTAATGCGTATCTGTCGGCAAGGACATTTGTTGAATTGCCGTCCCTGGAGACGTTCAAAAAACGCATAGACGTGGCACTCCAGGACATGGTCTAGCAGGCATGGTGGTGGTAGGTTGACGGTTGGACTTGATGATCTCAGAGGTCCTTTCCAACCTTAGTGATTCTATGATTCTATGATTCCACATCAGGCAGCAGGTATTTTTGACCCATGTAGTCCTGACTTTGTTTAGACTAAAAGTTTTAATTCATGTCTCAAAAAATAATAGCATTAATATATTATTAACTTAAGAGTCAATAACTCTTCAGTTGAGTTATCGAATGCAGCTTCTTAATGTAATGAACACACTTGCTTAAAAATAAAATTATAAAACCGACTATACTTATAATAAGGATCACAATTTCTATTAAACAAGGACCTCAGTTAAATTCAAAGATATTTGAATAATGAGATGTGAAGGGCATCAATGTCTACCATGGCTCAGCCACCAATACAGAGTGAGTAATCAAAAAAACATGTGATAGAAATGAGCTGTTATACATGATCTGTTCATATACAGTTTATCCTTCAGGGAAGAAAGGAACTGTATTACAGAAAAGTAACTGAATACACAAAAGAAACACAGTCAAGATTTAACTGTGGCAACTTTGTTGTTGCTTCTTCTCCCTAGAACATAACTGTTAAAAAAAAAGAAGTATTCAGTCCCGGGATAATTCCTTTTTCACGGTTGTTTGATCATCTCTTCCACATGATTTTTTCTTTGTACTTTTTTAAAGAAGGAGTTCCTAGTGGTATCAGCAAGGAAAAAGAGTTTTCTGAGGCAACCTGCTTTCCTTTCGCAGTGCATTGTCTGCTGATCATTTCAGAGCATTCGTGTTCTCTTTTCATTTCAGAGTGAAGGAAGTCATTTGTTCTGTTGTACATGGCTCTCTCCCGCCCTCCTCACTTCCTCTTTTGCCCTTTATTTTATTGAGCCATGCTCTGTATATTTCTATTTAACAGCTGTAACAAAACCCCAACCGCCTCCTTTAATCCGTTTGCCTGTTGTGAGAGCCGGACATTGCAAACCAGCTCCCTGTGAGGCACCTGCTGCACAAAAAATCAAGCAGGAGGCGGTCAACCTTTAAACCACAGAACGACTCTGAGTGAAACCACCGCTCGTAGCTTTGCAGTGCTGCAGAAGCACAGTGGGTCTACTCTAAATTTGGCAGTAAAGTCTACTAGAAGGTCAGCACACCCTTGCTATGCATTCATTCTCTGCGTTTTCCTCCTAAAGAAACTACCTGTATTATTCCTCAAAACAACTGGTGCCACCACCTCCAGTTGATGGGCAGCAGGCAAGACATTGTTTAAGCAGAAAAGAGGCCTCTAACATGCAGCATATCTCTCTCTCTCTCTCTATATATATATATATACATATATATAGAGCACACATAAAAAATAACAGACTACTCTATCAGGCTTTTGAATCTTGTGAGCTAATTTACTTTCACTTCAAAATGACTACAGGTCAAATTAAAGCTATGTTGCAGTAGAACAGCAACCATGCGTACTGTCTCTGAATAATACTCAAATGAGAGCAGAGCAATGTGAATTCTGTTTTTTAACAAAAGCTAGCTGAAAAAAGCCTGTTTCCTCCCATGCTATTCATTTGTACCCACTGACAGTGGTGTTAAAAAAAAAAAATCAATAGTTAGAAGTATTAGAAAATCTGTGAAAAAGACAATAATATGAGATCATGGTTTTGTAATTGTACCTATAATGCACAAGAATATCTAAGCTGATTTCTTATCAAAAACAATTAAAATAGAAGTTAAAATTGTATTAGAATATTCAATTCCAACTGATAATTTTTATTTTTATCTGGGTTACGTTTCAGCAAAAATTGCAGACAGAAAATTACAAGTACATTCCCTATCAACCGTAACAGACTTAGTGGAGAAAAAACCTATGTACAATATTGAAAACGTATTCCTCAATCAAGGCAAATCAGAGATATATTGGAAAAAATCACAGTAATGGTTTTCTTTTGATTGCAAACTTTTAATGATTAAAGCACAATGAACATGAAAGAAAAGTTATTTTGTAAATATCCTAAACAGTAATTCCTTGTTCTCTTCGACAATTGTATTTATTCTAGCTCTTCAAATTTCAACAAAATGATTGTAGGTCCAGGAAGACACAGACATGTAGAATGGTAAAATATTAATACAGAACTCTTGAAAATTTATTCCATTTATAATGTGCTTAAACTCACTGCTGAAGTCCACAGTTACACCAAAACCTTAAAAATCTTCTGGTGACACTGTAAAAACCCTCAGGAGAATTTAGTCTTATGTGTTAATCCAGCAGCAATAAAGCATTAGAAATGCTTGTGACCAAACAGGCTGCTGCATTTTGGCACCAACATTTTTTTTTTTTACAGAGTGAATTAGACATTTACATTTATTTATATAGCTATAAGTATTCAAATAACTGTCTCACAATTTTCATTTCTGCCTCTGTTTGTTATAGTATGAAAAATACAAACACAGATATAAAGCCCTCAACAGTTGCATCAGGGAACGAATAAGCAGATTTCCCGAATAAAACCACAGGGGTCAACATTAGCTGAAATGAGTACGTATAAACAAGCTATGTACCACATTAGTGTTCGCCTGCAGCCTATACACAATGTTTATGCTATGCCTGTGTTTAGCATTAAGCATGTGCTAAATTGTGCTTTGGATTGATGGCTGTTCAGCTCTGTACCTAAATTTACTGACTATTGAAACTCATTAAATATGCCCACCTTTAACCTATCCTTCTTCCCTGTTCCACTCAGGAGATCATCATTTTCACTCATTATGAAAATATAGGTTAGAGTGAAGAGAAGGGAAACAGCAAGAGGAAGAAAAAGAGCCCAATGCAGTAAAGTGCTGAATGCCTCCTATGAACTTCTGTATGTTCGTTGGAAGGACCTAATGGCACTTTTGTATTGAGGTGCAAGTCCTGACAGGTTGCACCTGGAACAGAAGAGGGAAATTGGAAGCATTAATAGGTCTCAGAATTGATCTGAGTCCTGGATTCTGAACCATGGGGCCATGTTTCCCAAAAGAACAGAAACATTAGGAATCTAAACTCTTCTGAACTCTCAGTTTTACAGTATTTTCTTGGCACGAAATTACAGAAATTAAAAAAATGGCCAGAGATAAGAAGGATAATGAAAGAGTTGTGTGCATCTTGTGTACATACTTCTCTCACAAAAACTTCAGTACAACACTCCATAAGGTGGTATCCAGTGTTTATCCTCTATTTATAGCACTGATCTTTACAGAAATCGACCTCGATTTTGTGTTCATACCTAACAGTAGAATTAACATCAGAATAAACAATAAACAGTTACACCTTGACAGCTTATGCAAAACAGTTGGCCATTTCGGAATAAAACAGCTTAGTAAGAGTTGCTCCCTCATTTACTCTCAGTTCAGGGGTCTGGTTTTCGGGAAAGGGAAGTTGTTTGTTTCTTTCCAGGAAGCTGATGACATCAGTTGCTCCTAAAAGCGGCCAGAAGCTTCATTAATCTTATCATCTTTCCAAAAATATCTAATCATCTTCTTTCAGGTACAGAATGGGAACTCAAATACTACATGACACTGATTTAACACTCAAATGAAATTCTCCACAGATGACAAGAGAGCTGAAGGACTGAGCATATTTCATTCCTGGGATGAGTGAACAGGCTAACATTGAAACGGGCATCCTGAAATCACACCGGTCCAGTGAATTAAAAAAGAAAAGCTGGTAACCGTCTCTGTTAATTACAGTTTAAAGAACTTGGAGTTAATCCAGGTGATTAACCACATGCTTAGTCTACCCTGGGCCTGAGCATTTCTGTGGAGAAACGTCCTGCTTTGCCATACCCCAGCGGGTGTTTACATTCACCCGCAGGCGCCTGCGAGCGCAGCTCCCCGTCACTTCTGGGAAGCGGTTGAGCCCTCTTCCCTTGCCAAAGAGGCCAGACTGTAGAAAGATTTTCTAATTTCCCTTTTCCCATCACAAGACAGATGGGTTCCAGACCAAATTAAAGCAGAACCTGATTTCTAGCCTGTACGTTCACACTCATACTGTCAAGGCTCGCTAAGTGTCTCCTAAACTCCATCAACCACTGGCAAAAGCAGGTTAAGATTCACAGGAGTCTATGCTGCTTCTCTAGTAAAAACATCTTGTCTCTATGAACTTCTCACTTTACTCTGTCCCCTGACTAAGCCAGGATTTGTTTTGTGTCTTGTTTTGCTTTGTTTTTCAAGATTCAGGAAATAAACATATCATTTGCCTCTGGTTTTGTTCCTCAGTCTAATGTACTGGTAAGGAGAGGTGCTTCAATTTTCTTTCCACTGCTAATGAAGCAAGTGACTGTTTGGTTTGCTTCTACAATCAGACCTCCAATAATTGAAAGGAAAGGGATTTAAAAATACGAAAAACAGCTCTTTGAGGAAGATTAATGTCCTGGCATGTCCCCAGCCTCATTGTTTTACAAACAAGCTAGTCAGATTCCAAGCCGAGAGGCTGAATTGCACAGTAAACTTGAGATGGTTTCACTCAATATCAATAGATTTACTTACAGAGTTAGCGGTTACTGAATGTGATATCTTGTCAAGAAGAGTTGTGTTCTGCAGATGTTGTGTTTGATCCCTACTAGAGTCTAGGGTGATTCTATCCATGGAAAATTAAAACATTTTGAGGTTATGACACTGATGTGATGAAAACTGCCTGTAAACCAAACTGCTTTGATATAGGTAATCATCACACTGTAAAATGAATTTCGGCACAGAGGCCAAACAAGGGATGAAGAACAGTTAACCTCAATGACCGTAGTCCAAACAGGTAATGGATCAAATCTGACAGAAACCAGACCTTCCCCAGTTGCAGGTAGAGAGACATGGAAAAGGCAAAATATTTCCAAACCAAAGCAAAAGTTCAAAGGAGACTCAGAAAAGGAAAAATGGTTTAGGCTTACAGAATTACACAAGAAGTTTTGTAAAGAAAAAAGATTAAAGTTATGCTTGCTCTGCTAACTGAACAATCAGCTGTACCCAGAAACGGAAATCTGGAACAGAGAAGACTACAAGTCTATGTACTTCTCTCAATAATTTTACATAAGTGATACCAATGCTAAATTCACAGATTATAGATTATTACTAATAATATTTTTTACTTTTTGGATTCGGTTTGTTGGTTGGGGTTTTTTATTTCTCGGATAAAAAAAAAAACACTAGAAAAATGGTTAATGTTATTACACCTGTAATGCAAAACATTTTGCTCAGTGTTGATTTCCATGACAAATTTTTATTGTGGTGTTCTAAACATGACAGTAAGTTTTCCTCTGTAACACCAGACTTAGATTCAGTTTACTATAACTACTTTGAGTAGGCTAGTAATTTCAGTTATCTCAATTTCCATTAAGTAAAGTGAGACTATGGGGACCATAACCACCTTGGTAAACAGTGTTTTATATGCAGTGGAAAAGAAATGAAGAATTGGATGACTATTTAAATTGCATTCTTAAAGGGATGATCCTTCTTTCATAACATATATGGGTCTTGTTAACAGCTGCCATTTGCAAATATAAGAATGCAGAGCACTGGCTGAAAAGTTTTGATTAAAAGGGTCTACATGAAGTGGTACTGTTTTCAAAATCCAGGGAGAAGGCAGATCATCTAGAGACATAGTACCCAACAAGAGATCATGACTCTAAAAAAGTCCCAGCCTGTTTCATTACGTGCCCAAATGAAATTCAGATTTCTCTAAAATGTCTGACACTATTTGGGCATAACTTAGAGTCATCATCGAATCATAGAATGGTTTGCGTTGGAAGGGACCACAAGGATCATCTAGTTCCAACCCCCCTGCCATGGGCAGGGACACCCTCCGCCACACCAGGTTGCCCAAAGCCCCAATCAGCCTGGCCTTGAACATTGCCAGGGATGAGGCCTCCACAGCTTCTCCGGGCAACCTGCTCCAGTGCCTCACCACCCTCTCAGTAAAGAATTTCTTCCCAATATCTAATCTAAATCTCCCTTCCTTCAGCTTAAAGCCATTACCCCTTGTTTTATCACTACATGTCCTTGTAAAAAGTCCCTCTCCAGCTTTCTTCCAGACCCCCTTCAGGTACTGGAAGGCTGCAATTAGGTCTTGCTGGAGAGTTCTCTTCTGCACACTGAACAAGCCCAACTGTCTCAGCCTGTNGTGGGGTCTCACGAGAGCAGAACAGAGGGGCAGAATCACCTCCCTGACCTGCTGGTCATACTTCTTTTGATGCAGCCCAGGATATGGTTAGTTTTCTGGACTGCAAGTGTGCATTTCTGGCTCTTGTTGAGATTCTCATCAATCAACACCCCAAATCCTTCTCCTCATGGCTGTTCTCAATCTATTCTCTGCCCAGCCTGTGGCTGTGCTTATGATTGCCCTGACCCACGTGTAGGACCTTGCACTTGGCCTTATTGAACTTCATGTGGTTTGCACAGGCCCAACTCTCAAGCCTGTCAAGGTCCCTCTGAATGGCATCCCTTCCCTCCAGCGTGTTGACTGCACCACACAGAGTGGTGTTGTCAGCAGACTTGCTGAGGGTGCACTCGATCCCACTGTTCATATCACCAACAAAGATGTTAAACAGTTCCATAACATGAAATTGCTGATCTACAGCAAATGAGCACACCCAGCTCCCATCAGCAGCTCTCAGAGTGCAGGTACTCTTACTTCTGTGTTTCTGCACAGTCCTTCTGTCCTTTAGAGACAAACCAGTTAGGAGAGAAAAATAGTTGTACTTTTGTTTGTATAACTACCACTGTTTTGCAAGAACATGTAAAACAAACCAACCAAAAACTTGTACCTTTTCCATGGATTTGCTGAATAGTAGATATGTGGCAAATTTGCTATTACTTCAGATGTAGCCATGATGTATTTTCTATTGCTACTTAGAAAATAATTACATATGCTAAATCTCTATGTTTACATATTCTCCTTTTGGCTTCCATTCAGACATATGGGCAAGATTTACAGTTCAAACCTACAGGTTATCTTATACTGTGTCAATAGCAACACTTCTATTAATAAAACAACTGCAATCACTTTAATGAGATTACAGAATAAAACACTCATTTTCTGAAGTAAAAAAAAAAAAAGTCAAAGTCACAAAATAGCCATCAACTAAAAGCTCATTCCTATTTTTCTTGACTCACTATTCCTCAGGCAATAAAATTCCATTACAATAATGTACTCGATCTGTGCATTTTATCATTTCTGCTCATGTATTTGGCAGTTCATTTAGAAATTAATTTGGATCAACTTTTAACTTTTTGTAAAAGTACTGAAAAAACAGAGTAATGGGCAAGTTCCAAGCAAGGTCAAGACATGTTGTGTTAGTAAATCAACTCCATAATTTTGGCATCAACCAGATAGCTGGCAGGGATGTTTAGACTATTATCATGTCAAAAGATCAAAACAGGGGAAAAAAAATCTCATTTTTGTATCTTTACCTGTGAATCTCTCCTCAAATTCATCAGCATCTTCTTGAAAGAAATATTTAAAAGAAATTAAAGTTCTGGACTAAAAAGACTGTCTGGCAATAAGCATATTTGCTTTTAGAAATCATGCAACTTGCTTACTTGGTACTTGACAGTTGTGAAGAAAGGAGGTCTCTGTTCCAAAGTGCTGAAGGTCTAGAGCTCATTGTAAATAGTGTAAAAATTTGTCACTGAACTGGTAGACAGTGGAACAAGTTCCTATCATCAAAACTAGACTGTAAAAAAAAAGAAAAGTGTGTAATGTAGCAGAATTTTACAAAATAGCCTGCATCTTACTGGTTACAAATATTGTCCTCTCATGTTTTAATCTTTATAATGAAAATAAGATGGTAAGATGAGCTACAACGTAACGTTACAGGAGATAAACAGAGCCAATGAGCAGACTGAGTTAAAATGATACAGTACTTGACAGTAGATTAAAAAAAAAAAACAAAACAACACTCAAGTAAAAGGAAAAAAAAAAGAGAAAAAGGATGATCTTCTGGTAGGATATAGAGCCTTGAAATAAACCCTTACTAAGCAGTTCTGAGCAATGAAAGGTAACACAAAAGCAATGTGTTAATGTCAAGGTGCCAAAAGGCATACATTGCTGCTGAAGATGACAGCATACCTGCCAGTGACACAATATCAAATCTTATGCCAAAAATCATGTCAAACATATCAAATATCGTTATAAAAGTCATAAACTGCATGACTCAAAGCAGTGATAGGACACAGAGCAGGATGATTTGGCCAGCCAGCTAGGCTATGTAATGCAGCAAAACACAGCAGGGACGGCTGCTGAAAGTCAGGAACCAACAACAGTGTTTTAACGCAGTGCGCGGGACAGTTTAGTTCCATCCTACTGGTGAAGAGAAGAGACAAGCAAAACCACCAGCCTTCAATCTCCCACTTGTTCCAAAGGAAGAAGAGATGACACAGGGAGATACTTCAAGGCATCGATAAATGGCAGTTTCCACAGGAGTATAAATATTTTTTAAACTATGTGTTAAATATTAATTTCTTATACGTTATTGTCACAGTACACAGATGGGAATGCTATTGTAGCTGATGCTTAGGGAATAAAATTACAGGGTTTTGATACTGATATGGTTCACATCTTCTATGTGAGAGCCTAGCAGTCCGGACTACAGATGTCCTGTTTTGGAAATGATTTGCTTTCTATGTCCCTAATAGCCTGATTTTCCCTTTCCATAAGTATTTATGCAGGCACAGTGTCGTGGTTTTACTCCAGCCGTCGGCTGGGCACCACGTAGACGCTCGCTCAGTCCCCCTCATGGGAAAGGGGGAGAGAATCAGAACAGTGAAAGTGAGAAAACTCGTGGGTTCAGGTACAAAAGTTTAATTAGTGAAGCAAAAACCGCATGCACAAGCAAAGCAAAACAAGGGATTCATTCCCCACTGCCCACAGCAGGCAGGGGTTCAGCCATCCCCAGGGCAGCAGGGCTCCGTCACGCGTAATGGTGACTTGGGAAGACAAACGCCATCACTCTAAAAGCTGCTGCCTCCCCCCTTTCTCTTCCCCCAAGCCCCTTATAAACCAAGCACGACGCCATATGGTATGGAATGTCCCTTTGGTCAGTGGGGGTCAGCTGCCCTGTCTGTCCCCTCCCAACTCCCCGCACACCCCCAGCCATCCCGCCGGCGGGGCGGTGCGAGAAGCAGCAAAGGCCTTGGCTCTGTGTGAGCATCGCTCAGCAACAGCAAAAACATCTCTGCACTGTCAGCGCTGCTTCCAGCACAAACCCAAACCACAGCCCCACACCAGCTACTGTGAAGAAAATTAACTCTCTCTCAGCTGAAATCAGGACACACGTATAGCAGAAGTGTAAGACTGAAGACTGCGGGGCTCAGCCAGTGTATTTCATTTTAATCAGATAGAATCAGCATACCTGATTTTTCTATTAATGTGTTTCAGTTGTTATCATGGGTGTTTGTAAAAGTTATCACAGGTGCTTGTAGGTGCTTACACAGGCAATGTAGTTTCTGACCATGTTGAGATAATGTTGAATTCACAGAATGTGTAGCATCTAAAATTCATTACCTTTATTACTAACTATTCATAATCCTTTCATTACAGGATCCTTGTTCAAGAGGTCCTATATCCATTGTAAGATTTGTATGGATGAGCAGTATCTTCAAAAATTCCTATGAAATGAATGCTAATTTGGGCCCATAATTTTTACATTTTTATTCCTAACCTTTTAATGTTATGTTTTTGAAGTCATAGGCCGATTTTTCATACAGGAATAAAATAACTGGTAACAATCAAAATAAAAAACTGGACCCCAAAATGCACCAGTTCTCTAAAAAGACATGAAATAGCTGATACGTGGGAAACAGCACTTAACTGAGGTAGGTTATAACACAGCACTTTGGGAAGAGCATCCTTTCATTAGCAGAATCCCTGTAAAGCAAAGATTAAGCAATTTACTGTCTCAGCATGTGTAATTGTATTCTGCAAGCCATCACCAGCTGTAATTCTCAAACCTGTAAAACAGATATGAGATACATCGACACTAAGGTATATAATGGTTCAATAGGTGCCTTGTTTCTGGATGTCTTAGATGCACCTGAGCTGGCAGGTTGCCAGTTCTGCGTAGACAGGAATGAAATGAGAAGTTTACTTTCTGTTTTACACCTCTTTTAAAATCTGTTCTTTGAATCCTTAAACAAAACAAAACAGAACAAAACAAAAAAAATCAGCACTTTATTGTTATTAACCTTCCTGTTTAAGGCATAAGAAAGGGGGACAATTGAAGAGTCAGTCCTCTGGTTTGGAATTAGCCCAGGCCACCCAGTACCATCCCAAACCTCTCTACCCTCACGGCACTTAAACAGTAGCAACTGAGCAGAGAAGAAGGGAAAAAGAAGTAATGAAAACAGTAAATGCGATGAGAGAACACAGGGAATTAGTTGCAGATTAATCTTATCTGAAAGTCAGAACAATAACGTGTAGGTCACGTGAAGGTTGACTCCAGTTTCTGCCACTTTGTTATTCTACATATTCACTGAATGAACCAAATCATTTATTTGGTCCTAAAGCAATTTTATCGTTCTGACTTCTCATTACATGTGGTGTCTGACCCGGACAGAACAGTGGCTTCCTTGGAGGCAGACTGACTTTTGGTTTTAGCAGCCTTTCTTTGTCCATAGGTAACTACTTCTGCTGTCGTAAAGACCTCAGGCATAAACATCTGTGAAATAGCTGTTCCTAGTTTGTGCTGTGTTTACAAATGGGAAGTAAAATATGTATGAATCAAAAAATTCTCCATAATTCAAAGGAATACTTGCAGTAGTATCTTTTCAATAAAGTTACAACCTGTTTTACTAGTGGACAAAGCTGAAAAAATGAGATCGGAAGAAAAATTAAGAGACACGCATAATATATCTATATATGTATTTATTTTATACACACAGACATTATACGAAAGCTATTTAGTTCTCAAGTAAAAAAGAACACTGAGAATGTAGAAAAAATGCTTAAGTTAAGATTGACAATGTCAATTTCCTCTATTTGCATATGTTATGAGTAGAAATTAATACAGTATCTCTCTGCCCTGATTAAAAAAAAAATAATTAAAAAACCTGTATTTTCCTGAAGACTTCTCTTCCTCTTGATAGGAGAAAGGTAGTAGAAAAATTAAAATTTAAACTATTTTCTTCTAACTGCCAAGTACTGAAAAATAGACTCAACCCCACCCCCCTTATTTTTATAGAATCATAGAACCATAGAATCTCCCGAGTTGGAAGGGATCCATAAGGATCATTGAGTCCAACTCCTGGCTCCACAGAGAACCAGCCCAATAATCAGGTTAGAGGGAGGGAAAGGCTCCACAATTTTTATTTTTTTTTAAGTCTTAATTTGAATGATATAACTTCTTAAAACACAATATTTTCATATATTAAAAATACACATTGTTGGGAACTCTTTAATACTGCACGGCACATACTGTCTGCTGCATAGAGCTTACCCTCATTTGATGTAGAAGTCAAAGATGTGGTCTATGAAAGTGGAAGAGGGAAGGAGAGAAAGTATGAAAGGAGTAGAAATGGGACCCAAGAGAGCTGATTTCTACTCTTGTTACCTTTACGTTTAGGTTGGGTTTTTCTTATGTGTGATTAAGATCCAGAAAAGCATTTAACTGAAGGATTGCACTGAATCTACGTGGGCAGGCTTGGCTCTGCTTCATGTACTTTTCTGCACAATAATTGATGGACTTTTTACCAGATAAGAGGACTGTACACATTGCGTGTATGTCACTGACAGGGTTTACAAACTACATAGAGTTGTCTCATGTAAGCATATGCATCAGAGAGAATTTCCATGTGTTTTCAGTATCATCCCACATAAAGGGCAAGCAGAACAATAAATCAAAGGACCAGCTCTGCAGATACCACCTGATATGTGACTTCTTGTATTTGCAGAGACTGCTTCAGGATATGAAGCTGATTTCATTTGATAACTAGCCTTTGCATCACAGGACTGGGAAAACAAGGCTTACCAGCAGTAAAATCAGAAAAGTAGGCAAAAAAAAAACAGAGCCATAAACCACTGCTGTGCACATTTTTAATTTGCTAGTTTAAGAGACGGGATCTTCCAGACAACACAGTGCAGTCCTACACATTTGTACTAGAGCCCAGGAATAGAAATACTCCTGCAGCAAATAGACAGCAGTTATTTTCCTTTGATATAAATTTTTATCTTTTAAACACACTGGGGAAAAAATCCCCTAAGTCAAATAAACAAAAAGCTATTTACCTTTTAGACTTATCAGTGTTTACCTGTAACATCATGTGCTCTGGTTTATTTCCCATTCCACCTAGCACCACCGCTTCATGGCAGCCCAGACTGCCAGCGCAGCTCTTCTGTTGTGGTTCATCCCAGCCAGCAGCTAAAACAACCACACAGGGAGAGGATCGGGGAAAAAAAAAAATAAAACTCATGGGTTGAGATAAAGGCAGTTTAATAGGACAGGAAAGGAAGATAATAATGATGCTGCTGATGATAACAACAACAACAGCAACAACAATAAAACTCCTGGCCAAATCTGCATAACAAGTGATGCACAGCTCATCACCTGCAGACCACCAGCTAGTTCCCAAGCCATGGTTCAAACTCCTGGCCAGCTTGCCCCAAGCTATACACTGAGCATGATGTCTTATGGTATGCATTGTGGTGTTTGGCCAGCTTGGGTGAGCTGTCCTGGCCATTCCCGCTCCACGCTTCTTGTGCATCCCCAGCCTGCTCACTTGTGAGGAGGCATGAGCAGCTGAAAAGTCCTTCACTTAGTGTCAACAATAGTGTCAACCAAAACACCAGTCTGTTATCAACATTAGTGTCATCTGAAATCCAAAACACAGCACTATACCCACTACTAGGAAGAAAATGAACTCTATTAAACTGGTTTATTTTCTTAAAAGCATCTTTCTACCTTTTAAGTATGGTTAGACACAGTTTTGTGTAAGGTGCACTTTTCCTGAAATCACTGCCTACAGGTTACCATGTGGAACAGAGAAACTTAAATGTAATAGTTATATGTATATGTATATAAGACTTTAATTACCAACAAGTCTCTGAGACCTGAACTTCAGAGCAGATTCTTGTTATTCAGTAAATCAAATACATCTCTGATAAGTATATCAATATTTTCAACTTATGCTTTCTGTAAACCAATTTGCCTATTCTTCTGAGCTTGTATGAAAAAAAAACATTTCCAATCAGAATTGCTGAATAACTTGGCTGAAATGCTTAGACATTAGTAAATTTGCATTCCTTTACCTGCATCAGCTCTGCAGATAATTTATGAGCAAAATGCATTAAGCATTCACTCATATGAGGAAATGGTTGCTTTCTTGAACCACCACAACACATATCATTCTTTTATAATCTCTCTACAGAGCAGTCTGGACTTGAAATATAGAAGTTGCCATTGAACTGCTCTTTTTAATCTACTTCCATCTCAAGAATTTATATTTGTAACACGCAGCTTCCTCCTCTCACTTTTTTGTGACCTAGCAAAGGCATCAAATAAATGAATGCTAGCTTATTTTTCCCAGTTGCATCAGTAGGTAAAATAAAAGACATTGCCTACTTGAATAAGCTCTGTTATATCCTTAGACCATCATGACATCCTACTTTATTTCAACAAGTATAGTCAACTTGGAAAAAATAAATATTGTTTACTTCTATTCTACAATGACACCTTGAGGTGCAGAGCCAGTTCTGGTGAAGGAAAAAAACCAAAAGTCTTCTCTTTTGTAACTGTAAAAAAACCCAAACACCGAGCTTCAGTAAAAATGTATTTGGTTCTCACCGAATTAATATTGCCCAAGGCTAAAATAAGTTGCCCGGCTCAAATCCCTGATATTTTGATAATACTACTTTTTGGGGTTTTTTAATATATATATTTCTTAATGAAAATTAATCACATGGTATGAAGCTGTGACAGAGGAGGTTTAGGCTGGATATCAGGAAAAGGTTCTTCACCAAGAGGGTGGTCGAGCACTGGAACAGGCTCCCCAGGGAGGTGGTCACAGCACCGAGCTTGGCTGAGCTCAGGAAGCATCTGGACAGCGCTCTCAGTCATCTGCTCTGATTGGGCTGGTCCTGTGTGAAACCGGGAGCTGGACTTGACGATCCTTATGGATCCCTTCCAACTTGGGAGATTCTATGACCTCATTCAAAGCAGCAGGCATACAAGGTTACCTTATGCTAGTTGAAATTATTCTTTTAAAAACCTTTTGACAGTTTTTGCTGTGACAATAGGTTTTAGAGAACACTGAATGCTTCCCAGTGGCAAGCACTACATCACTTGCCCATAGTATCCAGAGAGTGTAGGTAGCAATTTGGTGTTACCCCTGTGGACTCCCCCTGCCCCATTCCTTCCAGTGTTATGGGGAACAACAGCTGTGACATTAATTTGTCACTAAGGTTCTTACAAAATGCAAATCAGTTACTACAGAACAAGGCAAACTCCTCATGCGCTTTTCAGTGAGATACGGCCACTTTTTGTGCCGGCGTAAGACTAATCCCCACTGAACAGAAAAAGATTTCTACAGGGTTAATCACAGAAGTAGCTCAATCACATGGGGCAGAAAGGTCAGGGACAAGAGAACAAGTGCCAGTCTTGACTATAAAGAAGGAATGGGAAAGTGTCGACAAGGACAGAGGAAAGGCAATAGGACCAGACTTCTGAGTGGCAGCAAACTGGTTACCTCAGCTTAGCTGTACAGGCAAAAGAGCATTCCCGGGTGAGCAACAGATGGCAATTGCTGTTTGCTCAAGTACGACAACTGTTCATGGTCAACACTGGTTAGAAAAAGGTGTATTTTGGATCACGGATCAGGTCCAATGTTCTCTTATTCCAGTAAAAACATGCAAGTTTGTAGACAATAAAGCAGAATTCAGGTATAGATGAAATTGCAGATTCATTCTTAGGCTAAAAAGGAAGAAACTCAGCCATCCAACTAATATTTTGAGACTAGTTTTGTCACAGCTGAACTTGAGTCAATTTTTATTTGTGCCTCACATCCCCACTTTTAAAACTAAGTTGATGTTTCATACTTTAGCATTCTGTTAGGAGTATCAAACCCCATTTTTTTCCTTTTTAAAAACAAAACAAAACAAAACTATAAAAAAGAAAATAAGTGGACCAATTTCTAACGTCTGATGTCAAAGACTGAAGGAAAAATCTGGGGGCTGACGTATACAAACTGAGGCAAACTTGCAAAGACTATTCAGGTATTAATTACAAATTACTAGAAACAGTCTAGATGACAAAGTGGATACCTGCTGACAAACATGATTTGAAAAGCCTTTACTCTGCATTTCAAATGTCCATGCAAGCTTAGTAGAAAACACATGGCAAAATCTACTGATACTTCTGGACCAGTGGTATAGAGGGCCAAAACTTTGGCAGTTCAGATAAATTTAGAACGGATAACTTTTGCCCTAGAGTTGGTAACAGCAACAAATAGCTTATACAAAAATGCATAAATTGCTTTGAGCTTTTCCATTTTATTGCCTCCTGATCAGTGTAAGTTCTCAGCGGAATCACAGGTGGATATTTGAGGATCTTGTGCATAGCACCACAAGAAAAGATCAGTCAGAGGTGTTTCAACATGAACTTTTCTACAAGCTCAGATTCTTCTGCAAAGCCAAAACATATCCTGAAGTCTTCTACTACCTCTGAGTGAATGTGTTTTCAGGGTCTTCTTGTTGTTTTCTCCCCTTAGCAACAGTGGACAAGCTTTTCCTTGTTCACTGACAACTGCTTTGAAAGAGAAATGGAGAGCATAGAGAGGAATTTGTACCTTCTGAGCGTTGACATAACTGAAGAGCACCAGAAATAACAACTTTGTTATTAGAAATCTTTGTACTGAAGTGCTGTGACAGCAGACCAGGACAGTACACGGCACCTCTGATGGTAGATGCAGCAGCCAGTCAGCATCATGGCTCAGCCCCAGATGGGGCAGAGTTGCTGGTTTCCAGAGTCCCTGACACCTCATCACAGTCCCCAGAATGGATCCAGAGATTTCAAAACCTCTTGTAGTAAACACCTTCAGGTCAGATGGAAAGAGAAGCCCAGCAAGAACACCATCCGTTTCCCTTCTTCACACTTTCAGTTGCAGCCATCCTTTCTCTCCCTGATGGGTTCATACATGTCCAGGTTGCCAGGCAGCGCCTGCAGGAACTTACCCCCAGTATGTGGAAAGAGGTTTCGGAGAGGAGTGCTGCTGGCTTCCCCTTTCAGGCACCTTTGGGGCTTTTAGGCTTTGAGTCAGGATCTTAAGTTTCCCTTGCAAAGCCCTTTGCAGGGAGCAGCCTTTCTGGCTCGTGGATCCAATTATTATCAATGGGCTGACAGAGTGAAAGAAAATAATACAGTTTTCTTCAATTAGTTTATTTAATAAGAAATCCTGGCAGCAAGCTTAAAGTAGATCTTTTGTGAAATGTAACATGTAAGGATTTTTTTTTACAGAGCTTTTAAAAAAATTCCATATAATAGAAGACTTGCAAAAACTGTAATTTGTATGGAGGTGGAAGGAGAGAGATTTTAGTGGAAAATTTCCACCAAGTAGTTTATTTGCAGAGTGCCAAGCACCAAAAGCTTCATCTGAGATCAATAAAGACTTCTGGTACGTCCCATTTCAGGTAATTAAATCTTGCATTACTTCTTTGAGAATATTATGTGGTGCTTTATTCCATTTTCTAGTTGTTTTCAGACTATCCCAATTTCCATGGAAGTTGTTTTTGTGGTATTTGTTTCTTTCCACCAGCCACTCTGAGAAATTAGTTTTCAGGCTAGAGTTTGTTAATAAACAATTAACATTTCCATGCAATTTCATGTGGAGGAATCTAAAAAGTAAGAGGTTATTTTTGCTGTTGCTCAGTTGAATGAAAGACTTCTGTCCTGAAGAGTAATAGCTGTGAAATACCTGATAGAAAATAGCAAAAAAAAAGAATGCTGTGCTTTCAATACAGCAAAACCAATCTTCAAATTTACATGTGAGATTCTTTCCAAAATAAGGACATTTTACAAATAACTTGCAATTGCCTAAATAGATAGGGAGAATAAATGATCTAAAGAATAACAGAGAACCAGTTCTGCAGGTTTGTTTGTAAATGTATTTCAATGTCTGATGTATTGCTGACTGTTAAAGCGTAAGTATATATGTTCTTGCTACTTTACAGTTAAAAAGAGCAGAATAAAGAACTAAGCTGACCCCATGTCCACTAAGTTGTTGGACAGACTCCAAATTATGTCAGCCTTATTGAAACTGGCCTTCTGTATCCAGTGGAAAATTTAAGAAAAACATTTAAATGCATCAAGTCTACCTCTGTGCCCAAGAGACTGCCACAGCTAGCGGTACTTACAGTCTTGTAACATTTAGCTGACATGAGAAGTAACTTCTGTACCTCAATGTGAGTGCACCCCACACATCTCACCTGTTGCATACAGCCCACCGAGTGCATCCATAGCTGCAAAGTATGTCTGAAGCATGTAAGCCAGATCAATTGCACGCACACACACTACATGTGATATAGAAGACACCAGACCTGTATTTTTGGTCCTTCCGAAGTGGAGAGTCCAGAGACAGAGCACCTTTGAATATGACAGCTGCTATCTGCTTGCGTTCTTTTCTCACCTTACATCTACCTCATTTTCTTAAATTTTCACCTGACAACTTAAACATGGCCTTTCACAGACCCATTCCCTCAGGGACAAATTAGGCACAACCAATTTCTGTTCATAAACTGCCAGGATGGCAGTGACGGAAAGGCACGAGGATCTGATGCAGGCAGGCAGCTATTGCCTGCCCGCTGCTGCCAGCTGCCCAAACGTCTCAAGAGAACACACTACTCGGTTTCCCCAAGGAAACGGGGTAGGTACCCTGCCAGTGATAAAACAAATTATCAACTTGGCAACTCAGAGATTACAAGGTAGGACCCATGTCCCTTCCTGCTGTGCTATTATTTGTAGACTGCCTGAGTTTGATTCTATCACTTAGACCTCCTCTCTGAAATTCAGTAGACAAGACTGTGATAAAAAGTATGTCATGCTGAATGTCTCCAGCGTGACTTTGTGAAATAAGCAGGAAGGAAGTATTCTATGCATAAAACCCATGTATAACACAGCGGCATCTGGACAGATTTCTACATTACTAAGTAATACTTAAAAAAAAAAAGTAACTTGAAAGAAATGCTTTTAAATATTTAATCACAGACTTATTGGACTATCGCTCATATATGTGTGCATTATTAGTTACCATATTTCTTCATGTAGAGAAAGACAGAGACTGTGATGCATAAGGATGATAGACTATATGAACTATGAAAGGTCAAATCTAAAGTATTATTTGGTATTTGCTGGAATCCATTGTTTTCTTTCAGGGAGGAAAAGAAACAAACACAGATCAGTTTTATCCACTCTGCTGAGTTCATTTTCTACCCCTTTCTTATTCTCGGCCTCCAGAAATAATAAACTGGTTGTATCTACTGACATTTTTCTGGAAGATTGATCTTCTCAGTCACACAGATTTTTCAAACATAATACCAGTTTGCATTTATATAGCTCATTTCATCTCAAAGAATCCCAAAACCTTTTACAAATTTAATGCAGTGGAATATATACTCATCCCACACTGAACATGGCCATCTCCAGGTCAGAGTACACTATGTGACTAGTTAATATCAGTTTAAGACAGGAAGTAAGGCTATTGTATCACCCTAAAAATTCAAGATAAAAAGTAATGTGGCTGCATGATATTAGTAAAACTATGCATTGTGTCTCTTTGTTTTCTAATTAATGAAAGTGGAATACCCTCCACAGAGTCCTGGAAAAACTCCACCAGGGGTTGGCTCTAAGACCGTAAGAAAGCCCTTCCTGGGCAGACCAGGAGCTCTTCCAATGCTGCATTTTATTTATGAGACCAATAAGTGGCTAGAGAAGAGTTTAAGAACAAAGGAGTCACATAATCCTGTTCCCCTAGGTCTTGCTCAGCCTGAAGGAGGGTCAGGGATTTTCTGAGCCAAAATAATGTTTTATTTAATAACCCTCCATGGAGTTTTTCCTCACAGACTTATCCAGTTCTTCTTAATATCCATATGCTTTTTTTTTTTTTAAATTATTGTTATCTCCAACTCCCTGAGGAAAGATGTCCCAAGCTTAATTTTAAACTATTTTCACACAATGAAAACTGTCAAAGTTCACTTGGCATGAACCCCAAACCAAGGAATAAGTTTTACCTATCACTTTTATTTGTCGTCCTTTCCTCTTTTATCAAAAGAAACAGTGAAATCATTCCTTAATGAATTTCTCCACTATACTTTTAGAGGTCTTATCTCTCATCATCTGTCTCTTTTCTGCAACTGAAAAATCATATTCTCTTTATTCGTTTCTCTGATTGTTGTAACTCCATACTTTCAGCTGTGGCTGCTGCCCATTCTTGCCACCTTCTCCAGTTTTACCACACTGGTTTTAGATGAGAGGAAATTGAATTATCCTCACTGGTCAGCTTACAAGGACACCAAGGCTTTACTCAGTGGCATAATAATAATATTTCCCATTTTGATCTCTATTACTTATTTAGCATGTTTTGAATAAATTTGAGCTGTTAGAAACCTCCCAGTTAGGAAGAAAACATAAACGTTTTGAAGAGTGGGTGTTATCCAGTGCAGCACTGCAAAGCTCCCTGTCTCAGGACAGGCATCTGTCAAGACCTGCAGGTCCTGGCTCACCCCACATGGGACACAACACTGCCCTGCAAATCAGCCGGACCAGCACAGCTGGGCAGAAAAGGGGGAGAAGGTGGAGATCTGTAGCAAAGAGTAGCGCTGGTCAACATGGGTTGGTAATCTCTGAAACTGTGACTGCTGCAGCCTGTGCAGGGATCAGCCCCTGGAAGTCAAGAATAAGGACCATGAGTTTCCAGTCATACCACTGAGTTTTCTTCCTCTCTATATGGAGGTCTTTCATCTCTTTTTTTTTTTTTTTCCCCACGAACACCATTTCTCAGAGATGTTTAATCATTTTCAGTAACAGTATTTATCGTTTGTCATTTTCCAGAATGAAGAGATCACAGCGTACCTCAGGCACATTTTCACCCCAGCAGAGCAGACAGGCACTATCATTTGTCTGGTGATGTGGTACTTCTCTGTATATTTAAACTCGGTCACACATTTCCTTCTTTCCCTACAACACACTTCCATTTTTCCTTTGCCTTGCTGCATTTTATACTTGTAACCGTTTTGATGTACACTTCTAAAACCCAAGATACTTACATTTCTGATTTTCAAGTAATTCCATCTGACCAAAACCCTGTCCTTCAGGTTATTTTATCCCAACTACATTTTTGTGCTCTTTTTTTCTATCTAAACTGCATTATTTTTTCTGCTTTCCAATTAAACTGATGCATAACTCCAGTTGATCTTCCTACCTCTATTATACAAATCTGTTTGCTTCCTCCCATATCATTTAAGGACAAATAAAAAGACCATTAAATTAACACCACCTCCAGCCAACTTCCATTCTCGCCTCCACCATTGCATGCTAATACATAGTTTTATTACCCCTTTTTATGTTTCTCTGCTAGTTTTCATCCCATGTTACAATACTCAAAGTATCAGCTAATTTGGAATTTATTTTTTTTAAAGTAGGATTTATGTGTACTTTGGAAACCACAAGTGATATTTGCGCTGCTAACAGCAGTTGTCTCTAGCACTTTTCATTCTTAGAAGAACTTCATGCTTAACTTCCTGCAACCCTTCCATGGTAAAACAGCATCACATTTGTGATTCAGTATTTAGTAGAACAATTTTCCTAGTTGTAAGAGTGGAAGTAGTCCTCTCTGAGGCAAATACTTGGAGTAGGACACACAACTAAAAGGCAATTATTTGGGAAAATGTACAAATTTAAGAGGTTTTTTACTTGAATATCAATGTTTACCTGAAAATGTATACTAGAAGTCACTGTTCTTTGTATATTATTCTTTGCACAGCATCTTAGAGACACTTAGAGGTTGTTCCAACCTTAATACAACCTTGTCCCATCCTCCCACACCGGAAAGTAAAACCGGGAAAGACAGGAAAACATGCATAGTACTGAGTGTTTTCCTTTTCAGAGCTCATTCTGGTGGTCTATGGGACAGTGATATTCATCTAAGGTCCCTGTAGTGACACACAAAAGGCAGACATAAAACAAGCTTCCCAGTCCTACTGTTTGCTGCCCTTCAGCCCACTCACTTCCAACCAACCATGTGTCTGTACCACCTTTGTAAGAGACACATGCTAAGGATGTTAAGGGACATATTGCCATAGGTAGCACAGCCCAGGGACATGCACGGTGGTGGAAGTCCCAGCTGGCCATAAAATGGAGATTATGTTTCATTTGTAGTCATCTTCTTCTCAAGACAGTATGAGGACAGAAACAGCTGTATATTCAGATTTATTAGAGTAAAATAATCAACCAAGCAAAAATTTGAATACACTAAAAGTTAAAGCAAGACTCATGAAGAGAAAAGTTATTTTCTAAAAACTTGAAAACTTACCAATCTATAAACATAAGTTTAAATTTATTTTTTGTACACATTTATATGTGTATATTGGAAACAAAAAGAAGTACACGTGTTCTAAAAAATATTATGCATGTTCTTAAAGAGGGCAGAGAGAATAATTAGTTTATTCTGTATGTGTGTTGTTCATTAATTAAAATGCTGATTACAGGACAAAGCATAGATACCAATGGCAAATCGCAGGCTTAGAGTGTTCAAATCCTCCAGTTTCTTAAAGGTGCCAGATGGGATTTCTCATTTCCTGTTAAACATCATATCTGTTGAAAAGCATGAGAAATTCAATTGTTCTTATCTTCCTGTCATAGAGAAGTGCTGGGGAAAGGAGGGAAGTGATCGTTTTTGGTTTAGTGTATAATGCGTTAGTACTTCATGTCTCTTAAAATGGAGAACAATGTGTTGACGATAAGAATAGAAAAAAGAGAAACAGCTGCACCTGACAGAAATTTCACATTCTGGTAATTAAATCCACAGTGCTGTCTGCCAGAAATTTCTCTTCTTCATTCCATAAAATCCCTGCCTTTCACAGGTGCTCAAATGCAGCTATACATACACAACACAGCTACTGTGGCACCATCTGCACAAGTCAGTGACTTTGAAATGTTATTTTTCAGAAACATCACAGATAAAACAGGACAATTCTTATCAGGATAATATTAACAAAAAGATGCATAGGCTCGTCATGCATCTTTCAGGTAGAGACACCGCACAGAGCACCTGCTGCGTATCACAAGAAATTAATTCATCCTCACCTCTGAACTTAGCTACATAAAAATTAGAGCAGCAAACTAATAGACTGCAATACTATAATCTGCTTGTAATGGCAACTGGAATTAAAACTAATCACAACAAAGAAATAAAGAGTTAGATAAGTAAAAACTGCAGGGCTTAAAAAAACCCCGTATACCTAGACTGCCTTTAAAGAGTGCCATTCATTACACTATCGCCTAAATACTATCTAGAAAAAGATTGACAGGTTTATGTTAACCATTTTAGATTAAACAAGTAATTATTAAACTTGCTTATCTGACAGCTCGTGGTGACAGCTTGAATGAAACTCTACTTTCCACAATTTCAGCTAATCTTTAGTTTGAAGGAAAACATTTTGTGTTAAGTCAAAGAATTCTGATTTCTTTTATCCAAATCCTAAAAAAAATAAACATCTATAACAGCATTGTACTTAAATTTTAAAATGCCCTTTACTTTGCTCCTCAAAAGTTGGAGTTAATCAAAAGATAAGGAGTTCAAATTCATCCTCACTACCTGAGCATCAGTATGGTGAATAGCTTTTGAAATAGTAGCAGTCTACAGAACTAGGGAAAGAAATCAGATTAATCATTAATTCAGAAATGACCCAGCTTATTAAGGGAATGTATCTTTCACTTTCTCATTCATTTTTTTGGAATTTTTCACAAGGGTGGGGTTGTCTATTCTTACCTGACTGCTACTGGAAGAGCTGATAAATCTCCAGAGATGCTTCTCAAGCACCAGCAGAGTGAACTCTAACAACCCACAAACACAGCACAGTTCTCAGTCCTTAGATGCAAACTGAAATTTACTTTTTAGGGGAAAAGAAAAAACAGAATATCAAAAGAACACTAACTTCTTACTTTAGGGTTGCTCAGATCCTCCCATGAAACCAGAAATCCTGCTAATTACAAGAAATTGTATAAATTTAACAGAGTTCCAATACAGCTTGGTTTCTATCTCATTTCCCAGTGCCATCCCCCACTCATTCCCAGTCACAAGAACACTGTTATGGCTACTACTGGTTTTGTACCTGTTTTCAGATGAAAACATAAAATAAAAGAACAGCGCATATTACCCTTACTAAATTACTCAAATATATGTTATAACACAACAACAGCACCACTTTTGTTGACTTCAGCAGGCATTGGTTTTTGACATAAAAGTGAGTAAACAAAAATCGTATTTCTAATGCATCACTTAAAACTTAGATATATTTGAAGTTTTGATCAACTTGTGCAATGACCTCTACACATTTAAAGCCTGTCTCTGTTTATGCTAGAAGCCTATGCATTCCAAATCATATCTCTTTGGATTGACAACATTTATTTTTACTATGCTTTTTCTCAGGGAATACTGACTATTAACGCTATTCAATTATTCCAGATGAGCAACTGATAATTTATTTGCGACCATCTGTGCCTTTGACCTTTTTCACTGGCATGTTCAAACAAGCTTTCAGATAATTTCTCACAACTTACAACTTTTTTTTAATTACAACCTTTTTTCGCATTTTTTTCTCATCTAAATGAAAATGTGTTTGTTAGATCTAATAGCTCTTAAATCCACTCAAAGAATGAACACCATTTTGAACCACCAGTTGCATGTAGCTTTTTCAGTCACTGGGGACTAGCAATGCCTTAGCTATCAGAATTCATTAATCCTATGGAAAGAGTTCTGATGCGTAAAATACCTAGATATCACCATGTTTATAATTATTAGCTAGCTAGAAAGCTTTTACAATACAGATGCAGAACTAAAGACCTTCATTGGCACATTAAACTAGTTTTCATTAAAAGCATATTTTTAGAGAATAAAAAGGAAATTTTATGTAGAAGATGGTGCTGTCTCCAAAGTACTCAAGTACTGATTCCTCATTTTTGCCTATAATAGGTGGTTTTCCCTTCAGATGGCACTGCAGAACATAAATAATTTTCACAGCAATAGTGTGTGTGATGCCTTAGAAAGCCAAAGGAAGACTGCCTGCTCTGTTCACACCAACCTTGCTCCCACAAGACATGGGATTCAGTCTTCCACCTCCATCCCTTCACCTCCTGTCATCTTCATGGGCTGGACTCCAGAGCAGCCAAATATTATTTTGACTGCTACTTTAGCATACAGAGCAATCTCCTTGTAAGCCAGGACATGAGGCACAATTTAATAAAGGTTCTCCACATTAACTTCAGAAATAAGTCAGCTTGCAACTTAGGGAAGTAGTTATTTAGACAAATGAAGAGCTTGCCCTGAATCATGTAAAATAAAGCTCGCTAATCTTAAACATTTTGATCATCTAAAGTTAAAAAAAAAAAACCACACACCAAAAAAACCCCAACCAAAAAAACTCCAACCAAAACCAACCAAACAAAAAACCCAACAAAAGCTGGCCAAAATCCCCCATGATAAGATATTGAGGTAGGGTCAGAGTTTTGGGGGTTTTTTTATTGGTTGGGGGAGGACGGGCAGTAATTGAAATAAAACTTGATTTGTGAAATAGATGCTATTTTCATTCACTAGGTATCATTTTCCATCAAAATGTCATGCATGGCAATGCCTGTTACTGGTTGCAGGACAAACAGGTTTTATTAAATTTACTCAAGAAATTTGCAGTTTTCTCCATCTGTGAGATACCATTCTTTCAATTTTGTTATTATTCAAACAGAAAGAGCTGAGAGCTGTCTCACTGGAATATTCTTGAACTAGGAGGTCAGCCAACTCTTAGTTTCAAGAGAACATATTTGTCTAACTTAAAGGCACGAGATAGTATAGCCTCACAGCATACAAGAGTCTGAAAAGAAGAGTCTGACATACAATCAGAAGAGCATGAAATATAAAACTCTCTCAAGACAATCAGAAATCCAGAGGAGCTTGGTGAGAAATAGGTTGCTGTATGGGTCAGAAGGAAGATAGTGGTCAATTTTTGTAGGAGGGAATAGCAAGGTTGTGTTGAAGTTTTAAGCCAGGAATCTTGAGTCCAGGTTAAGATTGTAAAGTGTAAGTCATCAGAGCCTTTTAAAAAAGCAAAAACCCACCCAAAACAAACCTGACCAAAACCAAATGAACAAAAAAACTAAACTGAAAAAAAGAATAAATCTATAAAGAAGCTCTCCTGACTCACTCAAATGTAATCAATGAATATTTTCTAGCAATAAAGAAGTATGTGGAGTCCATGGAATAAAACTTTTTCCATCTTGTTGTTTCAGGGTTTTTCCCTAGAGCAAACAAAGCTACCAGACATATAACCCAGGCTATACTCTAAATCTTTCCTGACATTTCCTGTGCATAGCATTCCTAATAAATTTTGTTTTCCGATAAGAAACTTAGGAGTTGTCAAAACATAGTTGGGTCCTTTTCTGTAGTTAATAAAGTGTCTATTAATGCCAGATTAGAATCAATTCAAAAAACCTGTAACGTTGAACAGCATTAACGCTACCTTATGTCACTTCTAACAAGAGCTACAAGGAATAACTGAGATACCTGAATCATGAAATCTGGTTGTACAGAAGTGATGATATCAACACAACGGAAAAAAGGCTTCACAAAGGCTTTTGTCACATCTATATTTCATAAGTCAGACAGACAGTTCTGCATTAATTTTTAAGTACTCTGTGCTTGCCCTTCCACAGCATTTAGGGTAATGAATGCAAATAGCAAATAGAGAGGTAACTCATAACTGCTTTTGACAAATCTAATTTTCAAACACCCGATCTTGACATATATGTAGCTACTATGAACAGAGCTGCAAGGTCAGAGTGTCCAGATGTTACCAGTCTGACAGCTTCGTCATCCATCCTCATGTGTTCGTGGTTTTGGTTTGGTTTGGTTGTGGGTTTTTTTAATCAGCAATTCAAATAAAAAGAAAGCAGTTAATAATATCAGAATTACATTTTTTCTTTTTTCTTTGCACTTATACAAATAATATGTACTTATACTTTACATATATAATATAAAAAGTGTATTTTACATATATATAAAAAATAAATTTTAAATAATTATATATTTACTTTATAGTTATAACAATCCTAAGAGTTGTTTTAAACAGTCTTCTAAACTCGGGCCTGGCTCTCTTTCTAGGAAAAAAAACGAAAGTCGTCTGTGCCTACTGTGCATTTCTGGATAAGCAGTGTTTCTATTTTGGGGCGTCTGTGTACTTGCAAACTATCAGTGCCACATAACAATTTCCCTGATGTTTTAAAACAGCCTTTGCCTGGAGTACTTGTTAAACTACTTGCATTTCAGTTATGCAACTGTTAGGGAATTGGCTTGGAATGTCAGCTTCCTAGATGCAATTTCTGGTTTGCTCAGCTTTTGTTGCCTGGCCATGTACATATTTATCCTTTCCGTATCTTCTATCTGTATTGCAGCTGAGCTGCAGTGAGGAAAATATTCAAACTTGTAGAACATAACTATGGTATGGTATTGAACACCTGTAATTCCCTACCAGCAAATCAACTAACTCTTTCAACTGTGAAATTCACTTAGTGATTAGAATTAGAAAGAAACTAACATCACATCATCTAACAGTCAGGTGAAGAGCACCGTGGTAGCGTATTTATGCACACAAAAGCAAGAGTGCAAGTTTGAAAGAGACAGAACTAATTTCCTAAGCTACTTCACATCCAAAGCCAGTATTCACCTTGACAAAAGCAAGCCTGAAGAACTGCTAATCCTGTCAATACCACTGCACCAAATAAGCATTATTTCAGTACAAGCAATTTGGTAGGTAAATTTGTAAACACGCTCCAGCCGAGCAGATGTATGGCCCACGTCCAAGGAGGCATTTCATACAACAAAGATGATCTTCAAATTTATTCCTGGTTTGGCCATTTTCAAATCTGAGTAAACCAGCCAACTCTTTTGGTAGGAAAAATGAGAACTTTCTATGAAAACTTTTCCTTTTGCATATGTCCTAGAAAAAATGAGTTTAAAGTAAAAAAAAAAAACCAACCCAAAACCAAAAAGAAACAAAAAAAGCAACCAAAGCTGACCTGTTTTATCTGCAGGGAAAATGATTTGGAATTTAAAAATTCTTTTGTTATTCCCTAACTACTTGTTCCCTTTTTATGTTTTGCTGCTGAAAAATCCCAGAAGGGGGTATCGGAACAGAGAAATCAGCAAAACTCTAAGGTATGTTTCAAAATCCTTTTTTTTAAAGAAAAAAAAATCTTATTTTATAAAAAACATAAGTTAAAATTAATTAAAATGTTACCAGTTGTGCAAATAATTCATCTGCCATAAGAAAACTCACCTGGCGTGGGTTAATGACCCAATCAACATGTACATACATTTTTCCAGATGCTTGTATATGTTTATCCTTATATACACCCTGACGCTGCATTGTTCCATATTGAATGGATTATAAGATTCACTCTGGTGTTATTCAGTTTGTCTTTTTCCTGCTAATGGCAATACATTTGAATAGCTAGTGAAGTATCGATTAAAGTGGTGTAAGATCAAATAGTGGAACGCTATCATTAATCTGGATGGAAGTTTTTCCAAAGGTGCAGAATACAAGTGGAAAGTAAAGAGTCCTTAGGCTTAGCCTCACTATTATTGTATGAAACTTTGATCTATAAATCACAAAGGCGTGCTCACTTTTGACAGCAGCTAGCTACCAGATAGTTTCAGTGATTATGTACAACTTTAAAAAAAAAAAAACAATATAAATTCTGCAGGGGTACACTAACTTGTCCCCTGAAAGATGTAGGTTCAGGTGGCAGATGAAATAATTTTCCCTACAGAGAAAGTAATTGCTGGGAAAAAGCTAGCAGTATGTTGGGAGGCAGCTTCTTCACTCTCATAGCCAGACAAGTAACAGAATGCTTGCATCTCTGAGGTTTTTTTCTTCCCAGGAAGTTTATTGTCAGTGGGGAAAAAAAAACCAAAAAGCTTTAAGAAAATAGAGTAAAATAACTCTTCAGGCAACTCTATAAAAAGTGTTTAGCTCTCTGCTTTTTATGTTATTCTTTATTCTGGACTTACTTTCAAAACTAGACAAAAAAAAATCTTCTAGCAACATGTGGCTTAATGTAAACTACTTCAGCAAGTATGTTCCTTTCCCTTTACATTCAACAAAGAAGAAAATACTTGCTTCTTTGATCAAACAGAAAAAGCAACTGGACAGCTTGCTTGCTTCACACTTGCAGGTAAAAGGGAAGTTTGATACATGGACCATGACCGTGTCAGCATTTCAGAAATTGGCAAATATCAGTTCCCTTTCAGACAACAGCACCTTCTTTTGTCCAGCAGTATGAGAAACTCAAACTGACCATGCTATGCTAGAGAAAGTAAATAAATCACCATCTTCTGTTGATGTAGAAGAAACAGGAGCATCACAGACAGTAGAATTTCCATCAAGTGGCACATTTAGAAAACCATACACAGAGGCAAAAGGGAGTGACCTGAATCATTTACATACTTATATTTTTAATATATTTAGGAAAAAAATAAAAATAAGATATTAGGATGCCAAAACCCATTATCTGATATCCACAACTTGTTGAAATTGCTACAAAGAAAGATGCAGAGCTGCATGAGTAAAAATGAGAGAGAAGAAAAGTCCACATGTAGTGTAATAAGACAGCTGAGAAAAGGTCACAAGGCAACGATGTAGCAAAAGCATTTACTGTGAGTATTAAAGAAAAGTGACTCCTTTTCGAAGTTATTAAGACCACTTCAGCATTGCCTAATTGTCCAAATACTCTGTGGTAGATGAGAGAGATGGCTTATTACTCACCAAAGCCTATGGCATAAGCAGGAGCAGGTAAAACACTACAGAATTTCAATCCCCTTGAGCTTTAATAAGTGTTCATTGTTAAAGAATATACTTTGACTACATTTTAAAGTAGGGGTGGGTCCTGAATCTTACTAAAACTCCAACACATGTTCTCACACTGTTCAGAGGTGGTAAAAAGATCACATCTTCTTCCATAATTTTAGCAGACTGCTCTGAGACATCTCTATTTCTATAATTCCCTAACCTTCTCTTACCACCACCCGCTCCTAACTTTTTCATCTTATCTGTTTCCTCTTGAAGGCAACACTACTTCACTCTATGTTCTTTTTTTTAAGAAATATGTGGGTATACTTTGATAATTTAGAAGCCTGCTGACTATTAAAATGCATTGGATCTGCAAAAATGCAAAGAGAATGTCAAGCATTGCTGTCCCATCCCAGGAGGGTCAGCTGTGATAAATGGGCACTGAATTCCTCACAGAAACATTTTTTTTTCAATTCTACTCCATTGGCTCTTTAAACTCTTTACAGCAGAGATGTCTCAGAGGATAGAGGGCTGTAGAGAGAATACATCCAGGTAGTAAAAAATGTCATTACCGTTCACCAGTGACTAATTCCAATACAGTCTGAGGGATGTCCTCAAAAGGGGATAAGTAAGTTTGAGTAAGCTCTATTTTTTTTCAGGAAGTTGAAGCAATTGCTTTTTATATGGCTGTCCCCACCCGGAAAAAGCAAGGGAATGCCCAGGAAATGCACACCTTCTCCCAGGAAGAGATAAAGAAGGAGATGGCTGACAATACTGTCGTACGCACACAAAATATGGAAGTTGTAAGGAAGAAAGGCTGTGGATATCTAAGAGAGGCTTTTGACAGTTGCTGTATTTTAAAAAAAAAAAAAAGGTTGTTCCTTTACATTTTTATCGAACAGGTTTTTCTTAGTCTCAGTCCTGCATCCAATAATGTGGAAATTACCTTCCTTTCTCTTGGCAGACAAGAGTAAGGGCAAGGAAAGATCTCAATGGGATCAAGCACAAGGCAAAGTGGATTCTCTGTTCAGGATCTAGTATGTACCATGTGGCTTGTGAGCCACATATTTATCCCCCGTATTTTCTTCAGCTGTAGGAGGGATAGAGGCAGAAAAAAGTAGAGCAAGTTGTGAACAGAGTCAGGGGTGTTGCTCGAGAACAGGCAGCTTTCAGTGCCATGCCAAAGAACTGGCTGGTAAGTTCAAAGCAAGACAAAGTCTGATCTTGAATCTTTGATTCAAGTTTTAATGTAGGAATGCATGAGTTGAGTCACAGTGAGTTTGCTATTTCTTTGAGAAGATCACGAACTCAAAGCTTCAAATGCATTTCTCTCTCTCCACATAAAAATCTGGAAATGGAAACACGACAGAAAGCCGTGTCTTTTTTCTTCCTTAGACAGTGAGAGATGATGATCAGCCATCAGAGAAATCACAGAAAATTTTCCTGTTGATAACCTTCACTTTTCCATGAATATTGTTAACTCTGCAATTGTTTGGAGAGGTGAAGGATAAATATAGTCAAAAGAAAAGAAAGATTGTTCTGGTTTCAGCTGAGAGAGAGTTAATTTTCTTCACAGCAGCCAGTATGGGGCTGTGGTTTGGGTTTGTGCTGGAAGCAGTGCTGATAGTGCAGAGATGTTTTTGCTGTTGCTGAGCGATGCTCACACAGAGCCAAGGCCTTTGCTGCTTCTCGCACCGCCCCGCCGGCGGGATGGCTGGGGGTGTGCGGGGAGTTGGGAGGGGACAGACAGGGCAGCTGACCCCAACTGACCAAGGGACATTCCATACCATATGGCGTCATGCTCAGTTTATAAGGGGCTGGGGGAAGAAGAAGGGGGGGCAGCGGCTTTCGGCGTGATGGCGTTTGTCTTCCCAAGTCACCATTACGCGTGACGGAGCCCTGCTGCCCTGGGGATGGCTGAACCCCTGCCTGCCATGGGCAGTGGGGAATGAATTCCTTGTTTGTCTTTGCTTGTGCACGCGGCTTTTGCTTCACTTATTAAACTCTTGTGTCTGAACCCACGAGTTTTCTCACTTTCACTCTTCCAGTTCTCTCCCCCAGCTGGGTTAAAACCACAACAAAGACATACAAATGGACTTGTTTTCTTCAGAAAACATATAGAAGCCTCAACTGAACTTGTGCAAGCAGAGGTTTGCAACAACCCTCTCTATCACAAAACTTATTGTCCAAAATTCACTGTCTCAGAGATCTCCCTTCTTGGAGTCCTCTAGGACTTAGCAGTGCTAGATGAATGTTTGGGACTTGATGATCTTAAAGGTTTTCTGAAGCTAAAATAATTCTATGATTCTTATACAAGCATTTCAGCCATGGCATCATCTATCAAAGAGTTTCACAGAGTGCTTTCCTAAAGGTGAAGGGATGCAGAGACAAGAGCTTTCTTTGCATAAAATACAATTTCAGAGGTTTGTAGGCATTACCAGGCTTGAAAGGCAAAATCTTGTTTCTGCTAAGTGGACACTAATTTGATGTGCATTGTCTTGTTGACAAATGCAGCTAGTCACAGAAGCTGCATTTTCCTAATTGCAGAACTGATGGTCTGCAAAGGATTCCATGTTTTCTTTCAAATTAACTTCTTCCTTATTAGAAAGCTGAGAAAATAGGGATTCTTCAGGGGGAAAAAAAAAAA
>VWZZ01007168.1:0-129821 GCA_013399095.1 Psophia crepitans
CATTACCTGAAATTTCTACGTTCTGTGCTGTGTATTGGTTAGGAATTCAATTAGGTAGTGTTTTGCAAAAACAACCCAAACAATATTTTGAATGTACTGGGTTGTTTTCATATTCTGAATCAGCAGACACTAAAAGGTTTTATTTTAAAAGTATACTATAAGTTTTCAGATAACTGCCCTATTTTTTCTTAAATCGACAGAGGGAATGTCTCCATGACTCTCTTGACAGACTTAGCTAGTGTACATGATAGACACAAATATTTCAGAATGCAAAAAGAATTTTTACTCAGAAATGCACATCTGAGGGCAGTAAAAAGACATGACAGGATATCAAGTGTGTAAGGAAAAGTCTGATAATGTAAAAGATTATAATAGAGGAGGAGTGCTTATAAAATCCAGAACCATACAGAGTGTGAAAGTTGCCACAGTGAAATGAAAATTAAGGCAAGAGAGCTTCTTAGACTAAGAAAATAAGCCAATAAAAAGAAAAAGAAAAGCCTAAACAAAGTATGGAAATGGAGAAGGACAGAAATAGACACAAGGAAGAAATAAGGAGTTCCTCACCCTGTCACTGCCCACACGGCTGAATGCAAAACACCAGCAGCATCATGAGGAATGGCAGCAGATAAGATACGGGCTGGGCCTGCTCCCAGGGAAGCATCCGATCCCAGCGGGGCTGAGAATGACTCTCTCTCCTCCCAGGGAGGGAAGGCTGCTGAGCACAGAGGAGAGTATCCTAAGTCATGCCTCACCCTCAAGCTGTACCTGCACACAGCCAACAGTGTTCTTGCAGAACCTACTTGGAATCACCTCCCTGTGCCCGTGCCTGTGCTCGTGTCTGGTTTTGTGTGTGTGTGAGTCGGTGAGGGAGATGTGGGTCAGTATCATGAGACCAGTTTGGTTACTGTCATGAGTGCACCTGTAGTCTACGTGTCATTGTTCGTCTTCCTGTTTAATGTATAAAACTGACTGTTACTAACACTTTGAAGCACCTAAGGTGCCCAGGAAGGCTCCTCATGAGGAAAAAGTACCTGTGGCCACTGCCAAAGCACCAGAGCTTCCAGGACTCAGAGGTACCTGCCTTCATGGATAACTTAACAAAGAAGATATTTAATCTTCTTCTCTTAAGCGCTGTCCTACCCTCTCTTGGTCTGTCTCTGTTTCCAAACTGAGACTCAAGGTTGTGCATGCTGGGTAAACGGTGCTGCATGTATTTATGATGTTTTGAGCTGACTGTTGTGATGTTCTGTGTCCGTGTTGCCCTGGTTTCTGTTCCTACTTGGCACGTGTTTTCACCAATGTAAAATGCAACACACTAATATCTTTGAAGTGCCCGAGATGCCTGAGGCAGAGGTCCCGGAAGAGGAGGAGGCACTAGAAGAGGAGGCACTAGAAGAAGTGGCACCAGCTGCTGAGCCTGGAGAGCCAGAAGCTCCTCCAGCTGAAGGTATATGGTGGTGTTCTGAACGAGCCTGCCGTGCCCTCCCGGTTGCCACAGTGGCGAGTGCTCTTTGCCTCTCTGCCCTTTGTGGGGACGGGTGAGAGTGGGATTTGGTCATGTCGTGTCTGCATGTGCCTGTACAGGCCGGCAGGTGAGGTTGGGGCTGGTCAGCAAGCACTGTCTTATGAGCCTGGACTTTGGGTCTTAGCCATGGGCAGTCTACCTGAAGGAAGAGGGTGGTCTGAAGAGCACTCCCTGGTAGACTGTCAAGGGTTTACTTTCCTGCTTTGCTACTTGCCACTTGGCTGTTTGCTGACCTTTAGCTCAGTCAAGTAAAAGGAATTAATATCTTTAAAGTGCCTGAGGTGGCTGAGGAGGAAGAGCCGGAAGAGGAGGTGCCAGTGGTCGTGCCCCCAAAGCCTGTGGCGGTGCCCAAGAAACCTGTGGCTGTACCAAAGAAACCTGTGGCTGTTCCCCCAAAACAAGAGCCTGAGGCTGTGCCAAATATACCAGAGTCTGTGTCTGTCCTTAAAACCCGTAAAGTTCCTTCAGTTAAAGGTACATACATCGGTGACTCAGCATCTCCTATTCTCTATTCCCTGAATACTTCCTTGTTTCACTGATGTACACAGTGTTTCGCTATCTGAGTGAATAACCTATCATCTGGAATTTTATTCTTCATCTTTTGAATGCCTTAATCTCTTTAGCCATTTCAATCTTCACTATTGTATATATTTAGATATATATATATATATATGTATCTTAATGTTCACAAAAATGAAAATTTACTAATATCTTTAAAGCACCTGAAATGCCGGAGAGAACTGTCCCAGAAGAGAAAGTACCTCTTACACCACCTAAAAAGCCAGAATTTAAAAAACCAGAGCCTCCTCCAACCAAAGGTATATATTGCTAGGAGGCATCTCCTGAGAAGAAATGTCTTCTATCTTTGTTCATAACTGAGTGTATAAAATGTCAGTTGTGTGTAGGCTACCTTGGGAAAGACTGGAACACAGTCTTTCATGGTTATGGCCACTGTTACTCACTGTGATTTTTCTGTGTTATAGATGTCTTTGTCTTATGTTTCATATGTGCATTTATATACCTGTAAATAAAAGGGACTAATATTTTTTAAAGTGCTGGAGGTGCCCAAGAAACCTGTCCCAGAGGAGAAAGTACCTGTTGCTGTTCCTAAAATACCTGAGCCACTACCAAGTGAAGGTATATGCCATCATATCTGTTACTGTAAGGGCAATCCTTTGTCCTGTTCCTCCAAACATAAGCTTTAAAATAGATGTTGTCCTTTTTTTTTCTTCATTGTAATACTTGCAAATTCTTTGCTTCATATTTTTAGTGATACCAGGCTATGTTTCTTGTATCTAAATATTTTCTAAATATTTTCATATTTATTTTCATAAAATAAAACTTTCAAAATGTAATAGTTTCAAGTGACATACGCTCCTACACAGGATATTCCTAATAAAGTATGTCTCTTTTTAAGATAATAATCAATTCCCACTAAATTTGAGTCTCTTAAGACCTAGTATTTATATTGCTGTTATAATCTTAAATAAATTGAAAGCACTGAAGTTTTTATTCTTTCCAGTTACAATGACTCATCCACAAATTTAATGTTTGTTTTTTATTGTATGCATAAAAAATATCCTTCACACAACAATGATTCATTCGTACATAGAGAGAGAGTAGTTTTTCAAAAACATTCACTAACTGCAAAGGTAACATACTGAGTGATTATTTATCTCAATGTGTATTTCTCTGTGTCTGTTGGAGTAGCTTTCTTTTTACTAATATCTACATAATTGTTCATGTGAAATGATCTTATCTTTGGAAACTTACACCACTTGTCAATATTCTTTAAAGAATATGAAATTGTAAAGGAAATTGAACCTGAAGAAGCAGAAGAAATTCCAGTTGCAGAAATAGAAGTTTTACCAGTTGAAGGTATACAAAGCACCTAGATAGAGGCTGCCAGACACCTTTCTTTCGCTACTCTGCAGTTCTTTTCTTGCTCTTTCTTCATACATGTACCTGAATGTTGTAGATATCTGCATAATTCATCCTCCGTTATTATGTTTTGGAAATTAGTTCCTATCTCTTAATTCTAAGTACAATATACAGATTATTTTAAATGCTTTCACTTTGTGTCTTGTCAATGAGAGTCTTCTCGTCATTTGCTTTCCCCCCTTTCTTCTCACGTTATTAACACGCTTTTTTAAGTCACCTTGGATATTTGTACTGTGTGCATGCTACAAAGCAATAGCCTAAGGCTCTTTCATGCTCCCATTTAATGCAATGAGATTTTTTCACTGGGTTCATTGGAAATGGAAAATGACCATCTTTACATTACATTACTCTTCAAATAACTACTCTGGTAGTAAATTTATACTAAATCTACCTAATGTTATTTAAAGCACCGGAACCTGAAAAGAAGATCCCTGAAAAGCGAAAACCCCCACCACCACCTCCTCCACCAAAAGAAGATATTAAATTGGCAAAAGAACTACTTAAAGGTATAATCATCTGAAGCCACAATTAACAGTGGGAACTCAAGCACATAATCATTTTAAATTATACTGATGAATCTTGAAAAGCATGCTTTTAAACATATCACTTTGGATCTTTTTTTTCCTTTTATAATTTACTATTGCTCTAATGGTGCGCCTTACTAATGATTTTTTACCAGCGTTATGCCAAGTCAGTTTACATGGGTTCTTTTCAATAGTTACAGAAAATAATTTTTAAAAAAAATCTTAACCAACTTAACACATCCTTCTATCCTTAACATAATTCTTCTATCTTTATCATGTTCTTACAAATTAAAAGAATCCCCAGCAATAATTTGCTGGTGTTACTATATGAACATGGGTTTCAGATCAACTGCATTTCCTACAGATCATCTGACTCCTTCTAAACAGCTCATCAGCCAGAATCTCAGCTTTGTCGCTCTTATCTTTCTAATATGCCAGTTGCATTAATCAGTTCTTTGGATTTTTTAGAAAGTTCTTTCCTTCTTTGAATCTGATGATGTGTGTGGTAAAATTCAAATACTTTTCTTTAAAGCTCCTGAATCAAGGAAGAAAGTTGTGACTGCAAAACCTGGTGAGACTCCGAAACTGGAACCCCCACCTGCTAAAGGTACCTAGCTAATATAAGAACCTTACTTAAATTAAGCCTCTCATGAGCCCAAAGTTGTAGTTCTTGGTATCTTCTTCTTCTTTAATTTGCTCAGAAAGTTCAAAAAGCTGTCTGTTAGAGTATGCTCAACAGTGCACTCATCATGGATGTATATGTTCATATTATATTTATGCCCACTTTAATCTCCCATCATGCACTTAGTGAGACACAAAAGACAATCTCAGAAGAGTGAGAGAGCTTTTATGAGTTTTGTCAGTTGTGTAGATGCTTACTTTGGTTCTCTGCTTAGGAAGAAATAAAAAACAGTGTACTGTTTAAACACATATAGCATTGTTTTAACATACTGTCGTGGTTAGTTTATTATTTGCATGTGTAACTTATTTTTGTGAGAGGACACTCTCCAGAGATGGAGATGAATAATGAATTGAGCAAGCCACTTTAGAAGTACACCATTATATTTTTCATATGTCCTGGAGCTTAAGAAAAGCTAAGCAGTGAGCATCTCTTCTTAAGGCTGTTCCAAGTTTAGAAATTAATCTAACTGGGTGATTATGAACATTGTAGATAGACAGTTCAGACGCATAGATATGTAACATAAGCCTGTAATTAAAGAGGAAAAGGAGATAAAAATGTTACTATAACTCTCTTTGAATACATAACCTTTATAGTTTTATTAAACCATACTTCCCTTATGGTGATTTGTGTGAATTTCCTCTTATGCATAGCCTAGAAGACAACTGTATGCAAATAATATAGAAAAAGTATTAAAACTATTGACTTCTATCTCAGCAGTTTTACTTTTGCTTTTAATATTCAGTAGTGGACCAGTATTTCATTTCTATGTTTGGAATGGTTAGTTGTTTGTTAGCTCTTACTACTGTAAGAACCCATAATATGTCATGAACCCATAATAAAATCTGGAACAATATTCTTTTAAGTGCCTGGACTTGTAAAGAAACCTCGCAGAGTAATTCCCGAAGTTACTCCTCCACCAAAAGAAGAAGTTGTTTTGAAAAGAGGTACAGTAACTTGGCTCTGTTTAAAAAAAAAAAAAAAAGAAAAAAAAAGCATATTAACTTTGTTCAGTATATTCTCATAAATAGCATTGGATTATGCGTGGAATGGAAAATTACATGAACAAAGGTACTACCTGATGTCTGTTTCTTGGGGAAAGCCTTTATAGTCACAGAGATGAAGTGGGGATATCCTGAAAAGCTGTCAGATCCGAAGGATTTGTGATGAAAACTGACCAGAACCCTGAAAATCTGGTTCATTATAGTTCTCTTCTGTTTTCTTAATCTCTCTAAAAGTAGAATTGACAGTTTTCCACTGTCTTCAGCTTCTGGATCTCTAAAGATTTTCCAGTGACAGTGTAAATGTTATTAAAGTCACATATATAGTATCTGTATTCTCTTTTATGGGTTTCTTAGAGGTACTGCACAGATTGCAGAACCCTGTGGTACTATTGGACATCAGTCCCTTTCCTGCAATGTCTGGAGCCTTCTGAATCATTTCATGCTCAACTGTTGCTTAGGAAAAGGAATTATCTTTGAAATACCACAGTGGGATGATGCATGGCCATGTACCTTGCATCTGACCTTCAAATTTCAGACAACATAATAAAATATAATTATTCAGCTTTTCACATGACAATCACATTGGATATCCAAGACTGATATCTGACAGGACGAAAATAAGTGAAATAAGTAAAATGGAAAACACTTGAGGATTCAGTCTTGTTCTCTCACTGAAATCAATAGGAGTTTAATCCATAATTCTGCATTTTGTCCCTGAAAATCATCTGTAACTGCAGTTATTAGTGCATAATTATGTATAGTAAGTCATCGTAAGATATATGTGATATTATAAGAAAAGTTGTTCTGTCATAGACAGTTAACACTGACATCTTTCCTCTCAGATGGACTGCTCTTAATGAAACATCTCTTTGCTCTAGATGACTTTGAATTTTAAAAGGCTTTCAGAATAGTCTCTTGAATAGTTACACAAACTCTTCCATTTATACTGAACTATATATTTTACATTCCTTTGATATATTTTTAATCTTTTGTCTTGTTCACTGTCTTATTCTTTTGTTTATCTGTGCTTTAAAAACTGAAATTCCTTTTCTTTTGAAGTTCTTAAAAAGAAACCAGAAGAGGAAGAACCTAAACCAGAAAAAGAACCTAAACCAGAAGTTAAACCAGTACCTACACCAGTAGAAAAAATTAAGAAACCTGAAGGTACTAGATTACATTCAAATCTATTTGGTAAAATACATTTAAAAAAAAAAAAATAAAATATCCCACTTTTAAGTAGAATTCTTTGAAATTCAGGAAAGAAAGTGAGATTTTAAAAGATGACTTGCATTAACCTAATTGTGTAAATTAAAGCCTTGATGAAAGCACAGCCAAAGTTGACATCCATATTTTGGTCTGAATTCTGCATTTTGGGATTGCATCTCAATCTTCACTGTGTATAGAAGAGAACTTGACAAATATTTTATAATACTGATAAAAATATAACTACAACAAAGCAGTTAATCCAAGCACTGTTTTAGTTAACATTTTGCAAATATTTGTCGTTTTGTCCATTTAGTGTTTTTAATTTATTCAATTCTGACTCTTAAAAATACGCATTCCTACACTTTATGAACAGCTGAAACTGGTTATGTCTAAAAAGAATGAAAACTTTTAGATACATTGGAAATAATTGTATTTGATGATTCAAGGTATTTCAATATATCTTACAAAATAAAAAATAATATTTTAAAGTCCCAGAAGTTCCTAAGAAGAAAACTGAGATACCTGTCATAAAAAAAGAGGAGAAACATGTGCCTGAACCACCAAAAGGTACAGATGTGTGGTGTTCTTTTTCCTTATTGCAGCAACTAAATGATGTTCATTGCTGGAATATCATGCTGTATTAACCTAATGTATTACTATCATCCAGTCTGTTCATGACTATTATGTCATGATTAATCACTTTGCATTCTTCTGAATTTCTTGTTGGCTTTAATTCTTCAGTGCTTGAAAATTTCATCTTTTCTCCATTGTATCTTGCTTTGCAACGGTTCATCTTAACTTAATTTCTTGCTTTCTGCCTAAATAAAATAGAAAACAATAAATTCTGTCTTTTATTAACACTCTCTGTATTGTTGCTTCTAACTTTAATGTTTAATGGGATTACAAAACATGTAAAATAACCTATTTGCAATTGTTGTGTTTGAAATGCCAGAACCTAAGCAAGCAGCTATCCCACTTCCTGGGCCTGAACCTAAACCTGCAGTAGGTAAGAATTCTTTAGTGGTGAATATCGGTGCAGCCTTTCTTGTGTGTCTAGTGTTTTCCATTCAGAGATTTCTGGCTAAAAGGACATTAAACAAATCTCTTTAATATTAGCAAGATGGGAAATTTCATAAAATCTACAGAACATTTTAGAGAACATCGCTCTGAACACAAAATTGTTTATTAAAACCAATATATGAGAACTTCATTTTTTTTTCCTACAGCTCTAAAATCTCCAAAACCAGCAGCAGAACCTGCACCAGCTGTTACTACTCCAGCTGTTACAGTCCCCGTGGTTGGAAAGAAAGCAGGTATTTATGTTTATTCAATGCTGTTTATAGGGAGTTTCTCTCTGAGATACCTAAATACCTTTACAATAAAGAGAATTAAGAGCTGTGCAATCATATAACTCATTCATTACAGGAAGATTTGAGGTCCTGTTCAAAGATCTTGTTATTCTAAGTACTGTCACTTAATCTAAAAGACAAGTGTGTCTGATATACCATAGAGATGGATCTGTGCTCTTGTTTCTGGATGGTGTTATGTGTGCCTTTATTTATTGTCCTACTGTGACATTTCTGTATTCTGTTGATTCCTTGATGTTGTTTATGTCCTGATGTGCGTCTTGTGAACTGGCTCTTGTATTTTCTGTATAGCAAGTGAAATATTACATGTTTCTAAACAATTCTTGTGTTATTTGGTTTTCTGCTTTCAATTTATTATTGAAGTCATGAGAAAAAAATGGCAGTGGTGTTGAAGACCTAGAGTATTGCTACTTTCATTCGATATGCTTAGGACCCCAGGTCATACCCTGCTGTGAAAAAAGAACTGTGAAGAGTTTAATTTCTCTGAAGCACTCTGAGCCTGAGGTCCGCCAACAGAGCTGATATACGTGCTGCTCACCCATTGTTCAAAGGGCCTCATGTTATAGTAGAGCTCAGATCTTGGGCACTTGAAAAGTCTAATCATGAATATCTCTTGTCATTGATTTGGTGATGTAGCCAGGCCTGCAGTAGCATAACTAACCCATTTTATATAGGTGGTTAGATAGGTCTTAGAAAGCTGTCATTTTCTGCTACTTCTAACCTGGATTGGATTTAAATTGGCAAACTAGTGAGACAATGCTCTGTATCATAATACTGGTTTACTTAGGTCTTCTGTACTGTTTGTGTGTGCCATTCTTATCTTTCTTTTGTTTTGTGATTGTGTGAAGTTTTCTGTTGTGTGAAGTTTTCTGTTGTGTGAAGTTTTCTGTTATGTGGAGAAAAAGTGTTCTATGTTCATTTTATTTCAGGTATAGCTGGAAATTTTGTCTTAAAATATATTGTTCCTGATGCTTACTCTTATGGATTTTAACTCTAAATTACCTGTGAAACCTTTGTAGCTGCAGAAAAGCCTGATGCACCATCTGTACTAAAGCATAGAGATAAAATGCCCCCAGTGGAAGAAGAAAAGCTTGAGTCAATTGTGTTAAAGACGACTTTGGTTGAAAAACACTTGCATGTAAAAGAGAGAGTAAGTCCTAAGGAGACAGTTCTGGATATTCAGACAGCAGAGCCACTTGAGTTTAAAATCTCACTGAAAACAGCTGATGGAATAGTGAACCCAGAGAGAGATGAGCAGGAGAAAGTGGCTCTTAAGTATTTTATCCTGGCTCCTGAAGAGGAGGAGCCAGAAATGACACCTATACTTTCAAAAAAGACTACCCTCACAGATGAGAAAATAAAAGTTGCAATAGATCATATTACTTATGCAAAGGACGAACCAGCAATACCTGATGAGGAATTGAAACTGATTTCTATAGCATCTGAACATGCAGAAAGAGATTTTGGAGAAGAAAAGGGGGATGAAATTAAATTGGTTTTTCATAGGGAAGGTACTGTGGAAAAAGTCTCTGACAAGTTTAGTGTTCTTCATGAAGAAAAGATTCCTGTGCATGAAAAAGGAGAGGGAATTGAGTCGACTTATGTACCTAAACACATACCCAGAGAGCCATATGAGCCCAGGGACCAGAAAAAACTT
Source organism: Psophia crepitans (assembly GCA_013399095.1). Lineage (NCBI taxonomy): Eukaryota > Metazoa > Chordata > Aves > Gruiformes > Psophiidae > Psophia > Psophia crepitans. The sequence goes on from VWZZ01007168.1 coordinate 9,904, forward strand.
CTAGGAAAAGAGAGAAAATCAAAAATCACTTTGCAACCTGAAGAATTTCCCATTAAGGATAAAACTTCATTTGTAAAGGTTATCACAGAGGCAGGAACAGCTGAAACTCCTCTGCTTAGAAATGAAGAAGGAGAGTTTACTCTAGAGAAATCTGAAGTTTCTCTTGAAGAATCCATGAAGAAGCATGACTTAGAGAATAAAACTCAATGGATGAAGAAATCTGGTACCACAGTAGCTGAAATTCCTATAGATAAGCTTCTTAATAAAGAAGCAAAGAAAATGGAAATTATTCAAGATGAGGATAAAGATGAGAATCTGAGCTTTATATCAGCAGAACTACATTCCTTAGACCTGTCTGAGGAGACGGAACCAGCATTGAGAAAAGATGTTGACCTAGAACACCAGACTGAAAGTGAGGAGGTTCCCAGAGAAAAAGCTTGCATGATCTTTAAGCCGTCTGTTCTTAAGCCAGAAGTAGTGGAAAGGAAAGCAAGAGAAAAATATTATGTAGAGGAAGGAGAAGTTCATTATGAGTTGAATTCAGGACAACTGTTGACTGAGAAAGCACTCCTAAGTCATAAAAAAACAGGCAAAAAGATTATACCAGAGAAGGAAGAGAAGACTGCCTTCAGCACCCAGTTAAAAAAAGAGAAAATTAGACAGTCAGATGCTCCTAAAAAGCTGCCTGTGGAAAAAGAAGAATTTGATACAGTGATTACAGGAGGAGGAAAGGAAGGTGAAGTTTCCATAGGAGAATATAAAAACGGAGTTAAAGATGAAGTTGGCAGATCTGAGTCAGTAAAGAAAGTTCCTATTCAGCCACTAGGGAGTCAAGATCAAAAACAATTTCAAGAGGTTCATGCCATTCAGGATGAATGTAAAGAAACTCCAGCTCTCAAAAGCAGCAAAGATAAAACTGAAGAAAAGAAAACTTCTTTGACTATTGAAGAAGTGAAGCTTTTGGGAAAAGAACTTCCAGTGACAGAAGGTACATCAGATGAAAAAACGTCAGGTAAACATGACATTGGAAAAAGCACATCTCTTACCATGAAAAAAGAGAAAGGAAAGCTTTTGGACAAAGTACGATCAAGTAAAGGAACCGCTGCAAATGGAGAAGGAAGTTACTCCTCAAGCATAGGTAAGATAATAACTCCCAAGAAAGCAGGAGAGAAAGAATACTGGAAGTCAGAACGTGCTCATGTGATTGAGCAGGCCAGTAGACTTTCGAATGAGAACAGGAATTTAGATGCACCCAGAGAAGCAAGTGAAGTTCTGGATGTTCCTGCCAAGTCTCATGCAAAGCAAGGTGAGGAAGATCGCTGCCAAATTCTTCTACGAAGTGCTTGTATTATTTGCTTCAGGAGAATATCATTTGCCATTGTTTGTTTTTGTTCTTTAACACTGTTCACATTTCCATCTGCTCTGTCAGCTGGCTGTATTGGCATTCAGCCACTCTTGGCATGTTTGTCTTACTTGTCTGTACATATACCTGTGATCAATGCTCATTGTCTTAGTCTTACACTTTTATAAGACTGCATAAATCATGTTTGTTCCTTTATCTTCTCAGAAAAACTCACATGTTTTATAGTATTCATTTTTCCATCCACTGCAATAAAATCTGTCCTGCATTTCATTCATGTCATCCTCCCATTAAAAGTATCTTCTGTGTTTCCTTTCACAAAATGATGATGAGAAGCAGCATAGCATGGGAAATGTTTTCAAAAGTCTGATATGATTCATTACAAGTTGGGCAAGTAACAGAACATCCCTTACTTGTGAGAGTATCACGTTGTCCTGAAACGTATTTAATTTATACAACTTATATTTTTATTGTCTTCATTAGTAAAAGTATGTGCTTTTTTGAAAGAAAACCATAATTTGTAATAGGTACTTAAGCTATTTTGGTTGACAGGTGGGTATTGATCACAAAATACTGGGGAGGACAATAGATTGAGGAAGTAGGAACTCATAAGCTGCCTTTCAGTCCCCACTGCTGAATATGTGTCTTTCCCATGCTTCAAGATATTGAACTTACCATTGAGACACAAACGGTATAAGTTGTATAAATATATACATATGTTTATATCTTCCTCCCCTTGTATGTGTATAAAACAAAAGGAAGAGAAAATCTCGTTTGTAAAATAAATTTTTGTCTTAATTTTAGTATGTATGTTTAATAACTACATTCCTAATAATACTGCTCTTCTACTGCTCTACAGAGGCCAAGCCACCAAAAGAAGAAACTCCGAAGGGTATCAGTCCAGTCAAAGGTAGGATACTACAAGTCAATACCTACAAGCAAAAGCAATAAAACAGGATTAGTTTATTCATTTCTAAATCTGAATTACAGCCAAGAAGACACCTTCACCAGCAGATGCAGAAAGAAGGAAACTCAGGCCAGGCAGTGGTGGTGAAAAACCTCCGGAAGAGCCTCCATTCACTTACCAACTCAAGGCTGTACCACTGAAGTTTGTCAAGGAGATGAAAGATATAGTTCTAACAGAAGCTGAATCTGTTGGGTCTTCTGCAATCTTTGAAGTCCTTATTTCACCATCCACTGCAATTACCAGCTGGATGAAAGATGGAAGTAACATCCGAGAGAGCCCAAAACACAAGTTTATTGCTGATGGCAAAGACAGGAAGCTGCATATTATTGATGTCCAGCTGTCAGATGCTGGTGAATATACTTGTGTATTACGACTGGGGAACAAAGAGAAGACCTCTACAGCCAAACTAATTGTTGAAGGTATTCCCTGTTTCAAGTTTATCAATAACTTAAAGGCTAGCTACTACTCAAGCTAGAAGTACTCGCACTTTGTGAATTTACAGTTATTGATAGATGCATTCTTTTGTTTCCATTGATCACTACACATAGTGATTTAACATGTAAGGCATTTCTACATCACATCTTCTGTATATAAATGATACAAATCAAAATGTTGTGTTTCCCACAGAACTCCCAGTGCGGTTTGTGAAAACTCTTGAAGAAGAGGTCACTGTGGTTAAAGGCCAGCCACTGTATTTGACGTGTGAGCTTAACAAAGAAAGAAGTGTGGTCTGGAGGAAGGATGGGAAGATAATCAAAGACAAGCCTGGGAAATTTGCTCTGGGCATTATTGGTTTGTCACATTCCCTCACAATCACAGATTCAGATGATGCTGATGCTGGCACTTACACTGTTACTGTGGAAGACAGTGAGCTGTCATGTTCATCTTGTGTTAAGGTAGTAGGTAAGCAATCAAAATTGTGTTCTCCTATCTCTGTAGCATATTTGGGCTGTTTTAAAATTAGGAAAGCTTTTTCTCAAAGAATTACAATATAAATGGACAGATAAGATTTTTACAGCTATTAAAATCTTGTTGTAGTACAAAATCTGTTAGTTCTATTTCTTCTGTTTATGACCCATCTATTTGTAGTAAAAGCCTGCTAAGCTGTATTTTATGTAACTTTTTGTCATACAGAAGTGATAAGAGACTGGTTAGTAAAACCCATAAGAGACCAGCATGTGAAGCCAAAGGGAACAGCTACTTTCACCTGTGACATTGTCAAGGATACACCAAATGTTAAATGGTTTAAAGGAGATGAGGAAATCCCTGCTGAACCAACTGACAAGACAGAAATCTTGAAAGAAGGAAATAAAATTTTCCTGAAAATCAAGAATGCTGGCCCTGCTGATATTGGGGAATATTCGGTGGAAGTTGAAGGTCGCAGATACCCAGCTAAACTGACCCTCGGTGGTAAGGAAGTTATTTGTATTCTATTTTATGACTTCACAGAATAATGTTCAAAAATAAAGAAACAAAAAAGGTAATCTGTATTATTATAAAGCTCTATCAGAATTTGACCTAATTACATATGTGTTCATTTGTGCACTCTAGAACGTGAAGTTGCACTTCTGAAGCCATTAGAGGATGTTACTGTTTATGAGAAAGAAACAGCAAACTTTGACACAGAAATATCTGAGGATGATATTCCTGGTGAATGGAAGTTGAAAGGAGAAATCCTGAGACCCTCACCTGTAAGCATCCTTGAATTTTGCAACAAAATTTATTTAAATTTTAAAGAGACTGAACAGATTCTGTTGAGTCTTTATGGTAAGATCTTTCCAGGTCTGTTGCTGCTACTTAGTTCAGAACGTAGAAAGGCTAAGCATTGTGGTGATTAAAAAACACTGTTTTTCTAAGAATTATATGTTATAAAAGCTAATTTTTGAAGGGCTTCATTTTCTTAAAGAATTACAGCACATCATTCAGACAATCAGAACAATCTCCTACATATATTGCTAGGAATGATGCTGACATTTCAAAGAAATGTGGAACACTGAAGAAATGTACTCCATTTTTTTATTATTGAGTAAAAGTGTGAACTTCCCTTGAAAAGCAATTCCAATTTTTCTAGCTGACTTTTTACTGTGTATAAAATGTTTATAGAATCCCTTTATTAAAAATACGTAGCAGTAGGGCATTGGCACTGTATTTATAAAAGTCTGTCATCTCTCCAGACATGTGAAATCAAAGCTGAAGGAGGAAAACGCTTCCTAACCTTGCACAAAGTCAAGTTAGAACAAGCTGGTGAAGTCCTTTACCAGGCACTTAATGCAGTTACTACAGCTATCCTTACAGTGAAAGGTATGATGCACCATGGAGTATTATACCAACTTCAACAGAATTCACATGGAACACATGACAAATTATGTTCTGTTTTGCTTCCAGAAATTGAACTGGACTTTGCTGTGCCCCTAAAAGATGTTACTGTCCCTGAGAGGCGCCAAGCAAGGTTTGAATGTGTCCTTACCAGGGAAGCCAATGTTATATGGTCTAAGGGCACTGATATACTCAAGATTGGAGAAAAATTCGACATCATTGCAGATGGAAAGAAGCATATTCTTGTAATTAATGATTCTCAATTTGATGACGAGGGAGAATATACTGCTGAAGTTGAAGGCAAGAAGAGCACAGCAAGACTGTTTGTGGAAGGCAAGTATCTTCTTGTGAACAAAACCATGAAAAAGGATAAATATATCTTTTAGAACCACATTAACTTTTTTCTGATGGTGTTTATATGTCTGCATTACAGGTGTGAGGCTGAAGTTCATCTCACCTCTACAGGATCAAACAGTGAAAGAAGGGGAAACAGCTCACTTTCAGTTTGAGCTTTCTCATGAAGACATGCTAGTGAAATGGTACAAAAATGACAAGAGACTCCACACAAGCAGAACAGTTTTTATTACTTCAGAAGGCAAAGTTCATAAACTAGAAATGAGAGAAGTAACACTTGATGATATCTCTGAAATAAAGGCTGTAGTCAAGGACTTGAACACACAAGCAAACCTCAAAGTCTTAGGTAATTGCATAAATAACTGAAAATATGCTATGTAATGTATACAAACAACTTTTGTAAGTAGAAAGTGACAAAATCTTTATGTTTCAGTAAATTTATATTACTAATTTACAATTTCATATCCACTATGTCTTTTGTAGAGGCCGATCCATATTTCACAGTGAAATTACAAGACTACAGTGCTGTGGAGAAAGATGATATTATTCTGACATGTGAACTTAGCAAAGATGTGCCAGTAAAATGGTACAAAGATGGTGAAGAACTAGTAGCTTCCAACAGAATTTCCATTAAAACAGATGGCTTGCGCCGCATCCTGAAGATCAAGAAGGCTGCAGAGAGTGATAAGGGTGTTTATGAGTGTGACTGTGGAACCGACAAGACAAGTGCTAATGTCAACGTTGAGCGTAAGTTATGCCTTGGCTAAGGAAAAGTACTGAAACCTTTGTAAATGGTATAGACAGACAGATGGTCTCTCAAGTACAACACCAAAAACTGTACCTTTAGAAAACATGCTGTTATGATAAATAGCTGAGATATCTAGATTTACAATTATTGAGAGTATTTACAAGAGAAAATGTATCTTAAGACATATAAATGTAAAGACAGTGATGATCAATTACTCTCTATGTCTATTTACAGTCAGAAAAAAACCAAACCAGTTTAATTCACTGTAACAGACATCTGGGTTAGTTATGAGGAAAAATATTGTCACTAAAAAATAACTAAACTTTCAGATGTATTATAGATGGAGTTTGTAGACTGCCCAAATTTGTAGCTTCTTAAAAAGAGGTTAGATAAATGTTTATCCATGATAGAATTTGAATGAGATCCTTTCCAGTACTATGTTTCTATGATACAGAATGAATGAGTAAAACAGATGTAAATTTGGGGGTTTTTTGATTTCAGCTCGCTTAATTAAAGTGGAGCGCCCACTGTATGGAGTGGAAGTGTTTGTTGGTGAAACAGCACGTTTTGAAATTGAAATTTCTGAGCCTGATGTCCATCCTATATGGAAGTTAAAGGGAGAAACCCTAACACCTTCACCTGTAAGGATTCTTCTTTATTTTTTATTTTTAGACCATAATTTACACTAGAAAAAACATATTTAATAATAATGCATTCTGAGTGGTCTTAGAATATTCATATGGGGACGGGGAAATGTTTCTTTATCTCCAGGAATGTGAAATCATTGAAGATGGGAAGAAGCATATTCTTGTCCTTCATAACTGCAAACTTGATATGACTGGAGAAGTGTCTTTCCAAGCTGCTAATGCTAAAAGTGCTGCTAATCTGAAAGTGAAAGGTACAGTCTGCAGTTTCTGAACATTTCCATGTGTATCTCAGGGCCTTAGAACAAATCTAGCAGCAGAAAGGTCTGTGTGAACCTATCGCTGAACTGAAGGGGCTCTTTTTTGATTTCAGAATTGCCTCTCATCTTTATCACTCCACTAAGCGATGTGAAGGTCTTTGAGAAGGATGAAGCCAAGTTTGAATGTGAGGTGTCCAGAGAACCCAAGACTTTCCGCTGGTTGAAAGGAACACAAGAAATCACTCCTGATGAAAGATTTGAAATTATTTCAGACGGAACAAAGCATTCTCTGATTATTAAATCTGTTGCGTTTGAGGATGAAGCTAAGTATATGTTTGAAGCTGAGGATAAGAGAACAAGTGCCAAGTTAATTATTGAAGGTTTGTCTGACTTTGCCTTTCTAGAAAAGATTTCCGTCATGGTCCTTCAATAATTTTTATTGATAACATTATTATTAATGAAATGTTATGCTGTTGTAGGTATCCGTCTGAAATTCATTACTCCTCTCAAGGATGTAACAAAGAAAGAGCGAGAAACTGCAGTGTTCACTGTGGAACTCTCCCATGAGAATATCCCTGTTGTCTGGTTCAAGAACGACCAGCGATTACATACCAGCAAAGTGGTTTCAATGACAGATGATGGCAAATTCCATACACTCACAATCAAAGATCTTACCATTGATGATACTTCTCAGATTAGAGTGGAAGCTATGGGCAAATCCTCTGAAGCTAAACTCACTGTTCTTGGTAAGAGTACCCAAAAGAATTTGTGTGATGTATAATATCAAGAGAGTGTTATTAATGAAAAACGATGATCAGAAATTCTTGGGGTTGGTTTTGGTTTGCTTTGGTAGTTTTCGTTTGAGCTAAATCTACATTGTGACTTTTGACAATTTTATAATTCATTTGTCTTCTTTTGGTCTCCGTTTTCCCATAATTAAAATAAGTTTAACATTTCATGCAACTGTTGCAAAATTAAACTATTGGATACTTAAATGTTGCTCTGAAACTCCTAGAGCACCAAAACAATGTTGTCAGCAATACTAGTAATATACTGAATCATTTCTTAGGTATTTGTTGTGTTCTCTTTTTGCAACAGAGCTATGTACTAATTATAAGGACTATAAGTAATCCTTCTTGCAGAGCATAAGCAAGAAACATATTTTATGGTAAGAACTAATTGTCCTTCTTGAAAGACTAAAACTTCAATCTGAAATACATCTTAACTTTGCTTGCAGAGGGAGACCCTTACTTCACTGGGAAGTTGCAGGATTACACTGCTGTAGAGAAAGATGAAGTAATCTTACAATGTGAAATCAGCAAAGCGGATGCCCCAGTGAAATGGATGAAGGATGGCAAACCAATTACTCCATCAAAGAATGTTGTTATTAAGGCTGATGGCAAAAAGAGAATCCTTATCCTCAAGAAGGCTTTGAAGAAAGACATTGGACAGTACACCTGTGACTGCGGTACTGATCAAACCTCTGCTAAACTCAATATTGAAGGTATGGGTTTTTTATTCGACTGTTCTGTAGTACAGATCTTTTGAGGTGTGTTAGAGATTGAGGAAATCAATCACTTTTTTTTTTTTTTTTTCTCTTCAGACCGGGATATTGAGATTATACGTCCACTATACAGTGTGGAGGTGATTGAGACAGAGACTGCCCGTTTTGATATTGAAATCTCTGAGGAAGGTATCCATGGCAATTGGAAACTAAAAGGAGAACCCCTGACTGAATCAGCTGTAAGCAAATATTTCAAGATGTTTCTTAAATGTGTCTCAACAATTTGCAGGGTGGTAGGGTGTGAGGGAGAAGAAAGTGGCTGCAGAAAATAATGGAAACACTTTCTGCCTTCTGTAAGGGTCACTATAATAAAAATACTGTTTGTTTCATTAATAACTTTTAATGTATAAAGTATAGTATAAACTTAATCCAAAACATTATATAGAATAGCTAAATAATAGACTGCTTTACATAAATAAGTACAATTTGTATTGCTAATCCCTAATAATCATGTATCCAAAGTACAAAGACCTGATAGATTTCATTTAAACACAACGTCATTTAAAAATGCAGACTTTGGATGGTCTGTATTTACTTTTGGGTTTTGAGTTATGTTTGGTTTAAATGGATGTAGACCACATTTTCAAACTCTTTTCCATTACTATGACAGCTAAAATTGGTATAAAATGCTATAAGGCTTAATCAAATATTCTCAATTCCTTGCTAGAAGGACCTGGAAAAATAAGAAACTATACAAACAAGACTAGCAATAATTTGGCAACTCTTTGATGTAACAGTATCAATGTGAATAATACACAAATATCAGAAGTTTCATGAAAATCAGTGTCTGGATAAAAAGAAAAGACCCTTCTCAAGGAAAGGTCATAGCACAGGATTAGTAATTTCCAGTTCCCTTAGCCTTCTGACTGGTCTACATATGGCTATACTGGTTAGTCAAGCAGCATATACTATTCGTAAACGTAAATGTGTTGCCTTTTGCCCTTTCTTTCTAAGAGGAAAAAGACTGCTAGGAAGAAGCATTGAAAGGCCTACAAATGAAAGTTTATAAGCTATATTGCAGGTGGCAGTGGGCCTAAGTGTTGCGGATGGAGGAGGAGGTAATAGATGGATGATGTAAGAAGTAGAGGCTCTTGCCTCTGAGCACAAAAAAGATACTCAGAAAATTGTGTCACTTCTCTTTTTGCAGGAATGTGAAATCAAGGAGGAAGGCAAAAAGCACTTCCTTACACTGTACAACGTACGCTTAGATCAAGCTGGGGGAGTAGATTTCCAAGCAGCAAATGCCAAATCTGGTGCTCACCTTCGAGTGAAACGTAAGTATCTTTCGAATTGAAATTAATGAATGAAGTGAAAACAAGGTACCCATTGCCTCTTTGGAATAGGTGGACAAATCTCTATACTGTGTTGAATTCACAGTAATTATTTCCAGAGCAGCAACTCAAGAATTAATTACTCAAGACATCTTAATTTTTTGGTTAAGGAATGTCCTATTTTTATTTTTTTTTTACCCATGTATAGAGTTTATTCACATAGGAGAAGTAAAAATAAGGAGATGGCCTTGAAGGCTGCTTCATGATCTGGCATCAGATGTTACAAAATCAAAGTATTACAAGCAAAGGCTTTACTGCATTAAAATATCAAGTTAACTTGAGAGGATGGGATCACAGTGATATCTGGAGATAGGGTTAAGAGCTTGATGGACAGGGACAGACCACATGGTTGAAGACCACTTGTTTCCCACTCCAATCCTAGCCCTTGCTATTTTGGAAAACACATGTCTTATCTAGCAAGAGGCATGCAAGGCTTGGCAGGGAGACAGATGCATGGCAACTTTCCTGCTGACCTTGTTCAATTTAAAGAAACACGCTCTGCAAATAGGAAAATTTAGGTGACCAGCCCTCCCCCTAAAAACCCAGGGTGGCCTCTTCTATTTAGGGAATTTAAAGAGCAGCATTGCGATGTCTGTCTCTCTTGAGGGAAGCCACCATGGAGATTAGTACATAAGGGCAGCAGCTCTCTCTTGGGTAGAACTGACTAATCTGAAAATGATGTCTTCTCCTTACCAAGCTCGAGTAATCGGCTTGCTGAGGCCCCTCAAGGATGTAACAGTGACAGCTGGGGAATCAGCAACCTTCGACTGTGAACTCTCTTATGAGGGAATCCCAGTAGAGTGGTTCTTGCACGGAAAGAAACTGGAGCCCAGTGATAAGGTAAAGAAACTTTATTTTTCCTCATGTTTCCTCCTTCTTCCTCTCTTTCAGCTCTCTTCCCCTTCTTTATTTCTGATTTATTCCCTGCCAGTAGAAGTAATAAGACAGCAATACAGTAGTGCTGCTGTGCCAAACAGTAAATCCTCACTAAATCAGATAGAGCATTTTTTCACCCAGAAATTCCAGTATACTGGAATACTGTAAGTATTTATTGTACAAAGGGAAACTAAGGTTCCAAAATAGAGAACACTACGACAGTGATTCTGTGTCTGATACTGTTGTTAACTCAGCCACTGGCATGCTGAATGATTTTTGCTCATGTTAATTGTAGCTACAGTGAGAGGGTTCTGAAAGGTGCCATCAGGAAATGTGGGTTTTTTTCTTCTCCTGAATGCTGAGTTGCAGTCCAATTCTGCATATAAGGGGATTAAGAGGATTCAAATTCCATTTCAGGCATTTGTTCTGGCTCTCAAGATAACTTTCTGGGCAGATTTGCTTGTCAAGCACTTCTCACTAGCTATTTTTAACCCTTCATCAAGTGCTGGCTCTTAACTCTGAGATCTGAGCAGCCTGGAATGCAGTCAGTTTAATATTTAAAGTTAATGGTAGGGGAAATACATAAAGAAACATAAAATATGACTGGATATCACTGGTTTTAAGACTTCTTTTTCATGTACTAGGCCTAAGGGACATAATGCAAATGAAAATGCAAACTGAAAACCTCAAACAAAGCAAACTTTCAAGGGATTACATGACCTAGCAGAGTTTCAGAATCTGTAATAATGCTGTTAATAATACTTTGGTACAGATTTTTTTCCTTTAAATATGATTTTTAACATATTATTTTCAGGTTTTACTAGATATTTCTGTGTTACAGGAAATTTTAAAAAAGATTTTATTAAAAATCTTCAAAAAATCTTCTTTATTAGATTCAAAATAAAAAAGATTTTGTTAAAAAAAAGAATATAGAAATAGGAAAAGGAAACTAGTCATGGTGATAGGCAACCCTATTACAGTATTTGAGGACAGATAAACAAAATTGAAACGCAGCAGATGAGATGTAATAAATCAAGGTAATTGTTTCTGAGTCTAGAAATAAAATCATTGAAAGCTATTGATCGGTGCAGTGCCTTGGTAGATATTACTGCCTGGCAAGAAAAATATTTTATGTTCAATATTTTGGATGATGGAACATTATTTTGTTCTTATCTGTCTGAGATATCATTTTAATTACCTGAAAAAATAAATCTAGATTTTTTATTCAGTTTGCACATACAGTCAAAACTGTCATTTGACTTCAGTTGAAATTTTATCAAGAAGAAATTCAGATTAAACCATATATTTACTTGATGCATCTCTTTCTGCCCATTTAACAAAGCCTCTTTAAACACTTTTACTACTGTCTTCAAGAATCAGTCTAACTGTACAAGTGTTTCAGCTGGTTTTAATTCAAACCATTATTTTACCTTTGTGGCTAGCATTCAGCTGTACACATATAACCTTTATTGAAGTGACTTCTTTGTTTATCTTTACTGCTTATCATGGTCAAATATATATTTGGCTTCATCTCCATCTCTTTCAGATGAGCATTCACTAGAGCTAGTTTTCAGGGACACAGTGACCATTTGGGAGTAAGGACAGTCTCTTAGTTCCTTCTTTCCCTCTGAAGCAAAAGGGACTGCCTTCTCAAAAGAAACAATATTTTATGCCTGTTTCTTAGCAGAAGCTCATTTTCCTCCTTTGTTTTTCTAAACCAGTACCTACTACTTGATCTCATACTTCTCCAAAAATAGATAAATAGAATTATTCAAGAGCTATGTTAAAATGTGTGGCATGAAAGAGTAACAACCCTCTTAATGGCTGCAATGCAGGATGCATCCTTGAATCCCTCAGGTCTACTCCTAGAAAAAGGGGTATTTGTGTAAGAGTAGCCCACGTCAAGCTCATGATTGCAAAATAGTTTCAGTAATGATCAACATGGAACTGTTTTTTGGGTTATTTTAGGCAGAATTTTTCACCAAAATTTAATAATAGGAAGTCAAATTGGAATTTACAAGAGTGTATGAGGAGGGTGTTAAACCTCTTTACAGCTTTCTAAAAGTTTTTACCTTAGACATGGCCAGCAGTAATACCAACATTTTCCCATAAATTTACTGATTTTGGTATTTATTAGTACCTGTTCAAAATAAACATGATCTCAAGTCAGCCACATTTTGAACTTTGATAGTAGATTCAGGTTTTCTAACACAAGCAGACAAATACCTTAAAACACAGGGAAACTTACAATTATAATTTCTTGAAAGTGAAAGGGCAAAACAGAAATGATTCTCAAAATCCTCAACACATTTGTGTCTTGAGCTATATCTATTATATACAAAAGGAAATTATCAAAATTTCATATAAACAGCCAAACTGCACAGATAACCATAAAGAGCAATGTTATTTCATTAAATATTTCTTAATTATTTGTTGTAGATACTTACAAAGCATTTTTATGTACTTTATAAGGTTGTGACACGTGCTGAAGGGAGAGTTCACACACTTATTCTTAGAGACGTCAAGTTAACAGATGCAGGAGAGGTATCACTGACAGCAAAAGATTTCAAAACTCAAGCAAATCTTTTTGTGAAAGGTAAGTCAGTCATTGCGATTGTACTATAGTCAGTGATAATGGTCCATTCATGTTTCACCCTGGAATAGGATTTTGACATACATCAGATATCAAATAGGATCATACATACAATATTGGACTGGTAGATAACTTTCCTGATTAAAAAAAACCACTTAAAATCCTTCTGACTCACAGATGAGCTGAGAGAATGGGGAAATATTGGAAATCTATCAGATATGGGAGATGAATCGGTTCATTAGGATTTCCAGGGATTTGTTGCAGACTTGAACATTCAGTTGGCCTCAGGATGACCCGTAAATACTGGCCTTTGTGGCTCCTGATGGATTTTTCTGTTCTTTATAGAATATCCAGAAACCTACACAACCACAGCTACACTAGCAGTCAAGTGACATACTGCTGACTGTATACCCACTTGCACTGCTTGCAAGCTGTGCATGGCTAAGAACTGAAAAACTGCACACCCTTCTAACTAATTTAGTGAGTCAAGGAAAAAAAAAAGAATCATTCCTTAAGTTCACAGTATAACTTCAGAGTCATTGAGATCACATGGGTATAGTTCAGCTAAAAAAACTGAGTTGTAAGGCTTTGTGATGGTTTGTGAGTAGAAACCCCATGGACAAGGATATCATTCAGTTTAATATTACGGTAGGCTGAAAATGAGGAGAAAAAGAAAAAAAAATCAGCAGAGACGTCTAAGAGCATTTTTGATTATTCAGTCAATCAAAAATAGTAAACAGTATGGGACAGTTCTGTACTAGCAGAGGGCTGACTGTAATTTAGATCTTTTGTAGCAAAAATCTATCTGTTTCTTTTAGAACCCCCAGTTGAATTTACTAAACCGCTTGAGGACCAGACTGTTGAAGAGGAGGCCACTGCAATACTGGAATGTGAAGTTTCCAGAGAAAATGCAAAAGTTAAATGGTTCAAAAATGGAGAAGAAATTCACAAAACAAAGAAGTATGATATCATTTCTGATGGCAGGGTCAGAAAACTCATTATCCATGGCTGCACACTGGATGATGCAAAAACATATACCTGTGATGCTAAGGATTTTAAGACATCATGTTTTCTCAATGTAGAACGTAAGTCATTTGCAATTATCTACGAAATGTCTAAGTGCTTTAAAAGCCATGTCTGTGGCCACGTCTGTGTCTAAAGCCATGTCTATGACTAGCAATAATATCAATTTCAGCATTCTTCTCTACCAGAGATTTTTCTCTACTAAAAATTTTCTTTTCTCTTATAGCTATTCGTGTTGAGTTCCTGAAACCCCTAACTGACCTTGAAGTTAAAGAAAAAGAATCTGCTCGCTTTGAATGTGAAATTTCTCGTCCAGGTGTCAAGGTCAGTAATAATTAATCTGAGCAACTCCTTAAACTAGAGGGGATTTTTTAATTGACAACTTTATTGTTCTGTTACAAGAGAAAATCTATGATGAGTATGTCAATATTAAAAACCATGTTGATTTGCTCTAAAACAGGTGAAGTGGTTTAAGGACGGTATTGAAATTAGAAAAGGCAAAAAGTACGACATTATTTCCAAAGGTGCAGAACGCATTCTTGTTGTCAGTAAATGCATCTTTGATGACGAAGCTGAATATGCCTGTGAAGCAAAAACAGCTCGAACTTCAGGCCTGCTCACGGTGATAGGTAAACACAGTGTTTTAGAATCTAATCTATGGACAAAAAAAAGAGAAATTTTTTTTGATGAGTATCTTTAATCATCTTTCTAAATTTTTGTTGCAGAGGAAGAGGCTGTTTTCACAAAAAATCTTCCTGATCTGGAAGTAAATGAAAATGACACTGTAAAATTGATTTGTGAAGTTTCAAAGCCTAATGCTGAAGTTTCGTGGTTTAAAGGAGATGAGGAGGTGCCCGATGGTGGTAGATTTGAACACATTTCTGAGGGCCGAAAGAGAATTCTCCTCATACGTAATGCTCATCCTGAAGATGCTGGCAAATATACTTGCAAGCTCCCAAGCTCTAGTACAACAGGAAAACTTACTGTACATGGTAAGAAAATCACTCTGGTGGCCTCATTTTCTGGGGGGAAAAAAAAAATAAATAAAAAATTCAATAAGAATACACAACTTGGTTTATTCTTTTCATAAGTAAAAAATAAAATAAAATCATATATATCTACAAAAATGTTTTCTTTTAGAACTTGCAGCAGAATTTCTTACCAGACCACAAAATCTTGAGGTGCTTGAAGGGGACAAAGCTGAATTTGTCTGTTCAGTATCCAAAGAGGCAATTGCAGTACAGTGGCTGAGGGGTGACACAGTCCTGGAGCCTGGTGATAAGTACGACATCATTTCAGATGGCAAAAAGAGAACACTTGTGGTTAAAGACACTATTCTACGAGATGCAGGAAAGTATACTGCCATGGTTGGTGAAGTTAAAGCTACAGCACGCTTAACAGTGATTGGTAAGCTTTATTTTATCAATGTGCAGGTGCATATTTTGTTTTATTCCACATACTACATGGTGTCCTATTTCTTCTATTTTCTCAATTTCAGAAAAACTCAGGATTATAACTCCTCTTAAGGACCAAGAAGTTAATGAGGGTCAAGAAATTATCTTCAACTGTGAAGTCAATAAAGAAGGTGCCAAAGAGAAGTGGTACAAAAATGATGAGGCAATATTTGATAGTGCAAAATACATTATTGTCCAGAAGGATTTAGTTTACACTCTCAGAATCAGAGATGCACAGCTGAAAGATCAAGCTACCTATACCATCTCACTGTCAAACCAGAGAGGCGAACACGTAAAAAGCTCCGCTGCCTTAACAGTATTAGGTAAATAACTTGCACTGTATTAAAATTGTTTCATCATCTTACATTCAATTTCACATCAGGATCATGAGGATATAAATTAACCAGTTTGGGTTTTTTATCTTAACAGAGGAGGATCTCAGAATTGTTGAGCCCCTTGAAGACATTGAGACCATGGAAAAGAAAACTGTCACATTCTGGTGCAAGGTCAATCGCCTTAATGCAACCCTCAAGTGGACAAAGAACGGCGAAGAGATCACGTTCAACAAGCGCATTTTGTACAAAATTGATAAATACAAACACTCACTCATCATTAAAGACTGTGGGTTTATAGATGAAGGTGAATACACTGTTACTGCTGGAAAAGACAAATCTGTTGCAGAGCTGCTCATCACAGAAGCACCTGCAGACTTCATTGAACATCTCCGAGATCAGACTGTCACTGAATTTGATGATGCTGTCTTTACATGCCAGCTTTCCAAAGAGAAAGCCAGTGTAAGATGGTACAGAAATGGAAGAGAAATCAAAGAAGGGAAGAAGTATGTACATTTTATTATGCTTGTTAATATGCTAAATATGTTTGCTGTACTTTGTCACTTTCTCTGGAAACTAAAATGCTGCTTATTTTTCTCCCCCATAAAGATACCAGTTTGAAAAGGATGGAAATCTGCACAGATTAATCATAAAAGACTGCAGACTAGATGATGAGTGTGAATATTCTTGTGGAGTGGATGACAGGAAATCTAGGGCAAGACTTTTTGTTGAAGGTATGAGTAAAATTAAATAGGATTTATTTCTTCATTATTTAGTAATAATAGAAACAGTACACAAATAACACTAAACTAATTAACATTTATTTCAGAAATCCCTGTTGAGATCATCCGACCACCACAAGATATTTATGAAGCTCCTGGTGCAGATGTCATCTTCATGGCAGAGTTAAACAAAGATGGTGTGGAAGTCAAGTGGCTGAGAAACAATATGATAATCGTCCAAGGTGACAAACATCAGATGATGAGTGAAGGAAAGGTCCACAGGCTGCAGGTGTGCGAGATAAAGCCCCGTGACCAAGGGGAATACAGGTTTATTGCCAAAGATAAGGAAGCAAGAGCTAAGCTTGAATTGGCTGGTAAGATGCTTGCTTTGTGTTTCTTTTATAAACTCTTAGATTAGTGAATTCACTGTTTAACTAAATTGATTTTTGTTCTTTCAAAGAGTTGAATTAAAATGAATACACAATCAGGCTGGGACAAATGGAATTCCATTGAACTGTATGAATTATAATTCAGACAACAAATATTTTTTTATTATACCACCCTGATCCAACTGTTGAGGAAAATGTAGGTGATTTTTCAGTGTCTATACAAAAGACCAGGAATGGATCTTAAACGAGACAAAACCATTTCATTAGATCACTGCAGATCTAAAACATCAATTTGGCCCACTCATTTCAGTCACATAAGACATTTAATTCCTCATCTGTCTATTTTACAGGATCAGACCAATAAAATACATTTAATTAAGGCTCAAAAGCAACTCCCTCTTCCATGATTTTATAGGAGGACATAGTACATACCAACCAGCCTTAGTTTCTTTCTCTGGAGCAATCCAATGAGTCTATGAAGGATTTGCTTAGAATGCCCACAACAGCTCCTTTTTCTTTTCAATGTTATCTTTTTTAACTACTCAAATATATCCAATTATTTTTATATGTAAATACTTACTTGTCACATTTGTCCTTTTTTAGCTGCACCTAGAATCAAGACTGGTGATCAAAATCTTGTGGTTGATGTTGGAAAGCCTTTAACTATGACTGTTCCATATGATGCCTACCCAAGAGCAGAAGCTGAATGGTTGAAAGGGGAGGAAAGTCTGCCCACAACAACTGTTGATACAACAACTGACTGTACTACCTTCAAAATTTATGAAGCAAAGAAATCAGATAAAGGAAGGTACAAGGTTATACTTCGAAACAAACATGGTCAGGCAGAAGCATTCATCAATGTAGAGGTCATTGGTAAGTACTCCCATTATTAAAACCTTGCTTACATTTATTTAAACCTGGGGTGTATTTTTGCCCTAAAATATTGTCATACCTTTTTTCAGATGTTCCAGGTCCAGTTAGAAACTTGGAAGTCACTGAAATTTATGATGGTGAAGTTGGCCTTGCCTGGCAAGAACCAGAAAGTGATGGTGGAAGTAAAATAATAGGCTACGTCGTTGAAAGACGTGATATCAAGCGTAAGACCTGGATTATGGTCACTGATCGTGCTGAAAATTGTGAATACAGTGTTACTGGACTTCAAAAAGGAGGAGTTGAGTACCTCTTCCGTGTTAGTGCACGGAACAGAGTGGGCACTGGTGAGCCAGTGGAAACAGAGAGACCTGTGGAAGCTAAAAGCAAATTTGGTGAGCAGAAGTTGTGAAAAACTCAGTGTTTGATGACAGTGTAAGAAAAGCAGTACAAACTCTAGCAATAAGTAAAAAACACATAACTTCTTTTTCGTGGTTTTTTTTTGTTTGTTTTTGTTTTTGTTTTGTGTGTCCCTAAAATAAAATGCAGAAGTTCCTGGTCCTCCTCAAAATGTAGAAGTTACTGATGTGAACAGGTTTGGAGCTACACTTACCTGGGAACCACCTGAGTATGATGGAGGATCTCCAATTACTGGCTATGTTATTGAACTGCGTAACAGAGCTTCCATCAAATGGGAGCCAACTATGACTACTGGAGCTGATGAACTTTCAGCTGTCCTGACTGATGTTGTGGAAAATGAAGAATATTTCTTCAGAGTAAGAGCTCAAAACATGGTTGGAGTTGGCAAACCAAGTCCCGCTACGCGTGCAGTGAAAATTATGGACCCAATCAGTAAGTATGAAAGAATTCATTGTGATTGCATTATGAGACAGGGACATCTATCTGTTTATATACTATGTGTGCAGGAAAGTTAAATTGAGAAACGTGTGCAGCAAATACCATGTACATTTTTTTCCTACTTTTGTCCTCCAAACATATCAGAATTACCTTGCTACCATTTGATTCAGTAAGAACTCAAAATATTTTTGCACTGAAATTAGGATCTAACCTCAGTTTAAAAAATTGGTTTAGAAAAAGCTATGCAAAGGCTTTAAAAACAGTACTTTAAGGTATAGACAGCTGATATGCAGAACCATACTCTTTTATCATTTGCAAAAAATGTATTTCTCTCAAATTCTTTTCAGAGAGACCAAGTCCTCCCATTAACCTTGATTACTCAGATCAAACTAAGTCATCAGTACAGCTCACATGGGAACCTCCTCTCAAAGATGGAGGAAGTCCTATCCTAGGCTATATTGTTGAAAGGCAAGAAGAGGGAACAGACAAGTGGATTCGCTGTAACCCAAAACTAGTACCAGCTCTTACTTTTAAGGTAAGATGTTCTGGTCATCAATAAAGTACTCAAAATATGTAGATCATCTTTAATATGAATTACTAAATGATTATCTGTGCTTTTTAGGTAACTGGATTGAAACCAGGATCCAGTTATTATTACAGAGTCTCAGCAGAAAATGCAGCTGGTGTGTCTGATCCAGCGGAGGCTATTGGGCCATTAACAGCAGATGATACTTTCGGTAAACCATATGTTATTTATTAAAGATAACTAATCAGATAAGACACACAATTAACATGCATCTTGAGTGTAATATGTATATTTTTCACCAGATATCTGTGATGCCAAGTAGTATAAAGAGCCTTAGACCTTTGAGATTCTGAGCTATTCCTCCTCCGTTATGAATTCTGCAGATAATTAGCTGTAGAGACCTATTAGGCTGCTTGAAGAGCAAAGCATGACCGTTTGTCTCCTGACCTAGCTTTGTGGAACGTGAGAGGTAACAGGAGAGGGAGGCAGAGAGGATTAAAAAAATAAAAATCTAAACAATACAAAGTTTTTGTATTAAAGGGAAAATTAGATCTCCTACTTGATAATGCTAAGCTGCTTTATCAGCTCACATACTTCTAAAAACGTTTAGCCAGGAGAGATTGGGATTGATAAACTACAGCTAGACCTAGACAGCTCCAGCCTGCAGGCTGAGATGCAGTCAGAATCAACCTCACAACACAGCTATCACTAGCCATATTCAGAACATCTGAAAATATTTCATCGAATCCATTTTCCACTTTTTTCAGTTGGACCTACGATGGACCTAAGTGCATTTAAAGATGGGCTGGAAGTTATTGTTCCAGAGCCAATCAAGATCCGTGTTCCTATCACTGGCTACCCTGTGCCAACCGCCACATGGTCTTTTGGTGACCAAGTCTTAGAAGAGGGTGATCGTGTAACAATGAAGACCACTGCCTCCTTTGCAGAACTTGTAATCACTCCAAGTGAACGTCCAGACAAAGGAATTTATTCCTTAACGTTACAAAACCCTGTGTCATCTGTTTCAGGAGAAATTAATGTTAATGTCATCGGTAAGCAGACATGTACATATTCTAGCAATAACATTCCATATTTGTCTCAATAAAATCTGATTAGGTTAATAATGCAAAATCACACAACTTTCAGTAAACCAAGTATATTAAAATATTACTAAAATCTAGAAATCCATCCTCAAAAAAACTCCTTTCTGGTTTTCAATATCCAACTTTGCTGTTTAAGGAAGAATGACTAATAAGTGTAAGTCGTCTAGCAGATAGATTACATAGAGATCATCTGTCAAACCCTGATTACAAAATAATTAATACAATTTCTCTGATTTCTAGCTCGTCCAAGTGCACCAAGAGAACTTAAAGTTTTAGACATAATCAGGAACACAGTACAGCTGTCATGGGAACCTCCAGAAGATGATGGTGGAAGCCCAGTTACTGGCTATATAATTGAAAAACGTGAAGTAAGCCGGAAAACATGGAGCAAAGTAAGTTCATTCTTTTTCATTTTGATTTCTATTTGCTATATTGTTTCCATGTGTGCTACTGAATTTTGTGTCTTATTTTGATAATTGCTCTTTGGAAATAAATTTTAGAAACACAATGGAGCCTTTCTTCTCTTAGGTTATGGATCATGTTGTTGACCAAGAGTTCACTGTACCTGACCTCATCCAAGGAAAAGAATATTTATTTAGAGTTTTTGCATGCAATAAATGTGGCCCAGGAGAGCCTGCATATATTGATGAACCTGTAAATATGTCCGCACCAGCAAGTGAGTCAACTGTTTTACATTGTTTCTGATTTTCTATTTCTGAAATCTTGCTGATTTTCTTCAAAATAAGGTGTAAAAAAATCTCTTCCTTATACTGATTTCTAAGACCCCATATGTTTTTAATTTTTAATAGCGGTGCCCGATCCACCAGAGAATGTTAAATGGAGAAATCCAACATCAAAAGGAATCTTCCTAACGTGGGAGCCTCCCAAATATGATGGTGGTGCACGCATTAAGGGTTATCTGGTAGAAAAATCCCAACGTGGCACAGACAAGTGGGAGACATGTGGCGAGCCTGTTGTTGAAACGAAGTAAGTTATTTAACATCAGAAGGTACATCCTTTCAACTAACTGTGCCATCCTACCACTTCAAATATCTGGATTTTTTTTTTTTTTTAACAAACAGAATGGAAGTAACGAAACTCAAGGAAGGAGAGTGGTACGCATATCGGGTTAAAGCTTTGAACAGAATAGGAGCTAGCAAGCCAAGTAAGCCAACAGATGACATTCAGGCCATTGATGCGAAAGGTAATTACTTCAATAACTGAATTACACTAGCTGCTTTATTTTGTTATGATAGCTGCTTTATCTTCACCAGTCTCTGAAATACTATTTCTATAACAACGTTTTTATTCTCTCCTAAATTAGAGGCTCCAGAAATTTTCTTAGATGTGAAGCTTCTTGCTGGACTTACTGTGAAAGCTGGAACCAAAATTGAGCTGCCAGCTAAAGTAACTGGAAAGCCTGAGCCCCAGGTTACTTGGACCAAGGCTGACAAAATTTTGAGACCTGACGACAGAATCACCATTGAAACCAAACCTAATCATTCTACAGTCACTATTACAGACAGCAAGAGGAGTGACAGTGGAACCTATATTATAGAAGCTGTAAATTCCAGTGGACGTGCAACTGCTGTTGTTGAAGTTAATGTTCTTGGTATGCATGTATTTTATGTTGTTTATAAAAATCATTAGTAATGTACTCAGGTATGCGAGCAGAATATTAACATTCACATCTGTCCTCTACAGATAAACCTGGTCCACCGGCTGCATTTGATGTATCAGAAATCACAAATGAATCCTGCCTTCTGACATGGAATCCTCCACGAGACGATGGGGGTTCTAAAATTACCAACTATGTCCTTGAGAAAAGAGCTACAGACAGTGAAATATGGCACAAGTTGTCATCAACTATTAAGGACACAAAATTCAGAGCTACCAATTTAATTCCTCATAAAGAATATGTGTTTCGAGTCAGTGCTGAGAACATGTATGGTATTGGAGAGCCAGCACAGTGTAACCCCATCATTGCAAAATATTCATTTGGTTAGTTAATTAAAGTAATGTTAAATTTTTACCATATTTTAACGGGTAAAAAACCACAACATAAGTGTAATGGATTTTCTTTCTGTTTTGTTTTGTTTTTAATTTATTAATTTATACAGACCCACCAGGCCCTCCAACAGGTCTCAAGCCTATAGAGGTCACTAAAGATTCAGTCACCTTAACATGGAATGAACCAGATGAAGATGGCGGCAGCCCCATAACTGGCTACTGGGTAGAAAGATATGATCCTGAGCAAGATAAATGGATAAAATGCAATAAAATGCCAGTGAAAGATACCACATTCAAGTAAGACTATATTTAGTTTAGTCTGAAATATGTCAGAGACATAAAAATGTAACAGTAACCTTTTTAAAAAGTTTTGTTTTTCTCATTCTTTTTTCCTTCTTCCATAAGTTTAGATCCAACTAACACCTGGTGACATGCTTTTTTTCATAATTAGTTTTAAAGAAGAATGTCTTTACAGAAGAGTGAATCACCTCTTTTTTTTTTTTTTTTATCTTATACTTAGTTTCGGTGCTATGTTGTTATTCATAAGACATTCTAAAATAGCAGACATAGTCATCTCAACTGTCAGTATGACAAAACCCTGGGGTTTTTTCCTCCTGATACTCATATTAACTAGCAACCATATGCCATACAAAAGTGCGAGATGGTTCTCTAAACACTAGTTTTGGTGTCATGGTGCACCATTTTACTGTTGACAATATACCTATTTTGAATGTTCACCATTTCATAAAACATTATTAGCAGTAATTTGGGTATTTTCAGATTTCACAAGTAAACTGTAGTACGAAGAGTAGAGAGAATAATTCTTTAGGTATGAGTTAATATATATATATTTGGTTTAATCAAACCTAATTTTTATTTCCAGAGTTAAAGGTCTTACAAACAAGAAGAAATACAAGTTCCGTGTCTTGGCAGAGAATCTTGCAGGACCTGGAAAACCAAGCAAGGAAACAGAGCCGATCTTAGTGAAAGACCCAATTGGTATAATAAACACATTTTAATTGTTTCATTTAACAGCAACATCAAAAAGTCTTTACTTTCAATGTAATTAATGTTGGACTCCTCTCTAGATCCACCATGGCCTCCTGGAAAGCCAACTGTGAAAGATGTTGGCAAGACATCGTTATTCCTGAACTGGACAAAGCCAGAACATGATGGCGGGGCAAAGATCGAATCTTATGTCATTGAGCTATTGAAGACCGGAACAGATGAGTGGGTGAGAGTGGCTGAAGGAGTTCCCACAACTGAACACTTTCTCAAAGGGCTTATGGAGAAACAAGAATATTCATTCCGTGTAAGAGCTGTGAACAAGGCTGGCGAGAGTGAGCCCAGTGAACCCAGTGACCCTGTGCTCTGCAAGGAGAGGCTCTGTGAGTATTGTTTCAGAACGTGCTGCTACTGCAAATACACTGTCTCTGTCTTAAAAATTCCCCATGTCTGCCTGTCTCTGTAGGTGCCAAGTGAACTCTTGGAAGGCTTACGAAGTATTAAAAATCTGCCCTGCCCAAAGTTTTAATAATTTTGGTATATATTCCTTGTCTTCCAAGATCTTTGATGGGAAATACACTGACCTGCTTTACCTTCTTTTTCTATTTCACAGACCCTCCTTCACCACCTCGGTGGCTTGAGGTTATTAATATTACTAAAAACACAGCAGATCTTAAATGGACAGTCCCAGAAAAAGATGGCGGTTCCCCAATTACCAACTACATTGTTGAAAAGAGAGATGTAAGGAGAAAAGGTTGGCAGACAGTTGACACAACAGTGAAAGATACCAAGTACACAGTGAGCCCACTAACTGAAGGCTCATTGTATGTGTTCCGTGTGGCTGCTGAAAATGCCATTGGACAGAGTGACTATTGTGAAATTGAAGATTCAGTGCTTGCTAAAGATACTTTCAGTAAGTTTCAGATTTGCTTACTGAGAGATCAGTTGAAATAGCTCGTCTGTAATGGATTCCTATTCTTCTAACATGTGTATTTTTTTTTTCCTTTAGCAACCCCTGGACCTCCATATGCTCTTACAATAGTTGAAGTGACAAAAGGTCATGTTGATTTGAAATGGGAACCACCTAAGAATGATGGTGGCAGACCGATTCAAAGGTAAGGTCATTTTAAGTTTGTGTGGTGTTTCCTGTAGACCTTTTCATGAATGAAGACATTTCTCTCAAAATGTTTAAATTTTAAATGGACATATTTTATATGAAAAAGAAGTGGATGGAGGTAAAAGAGAAGCCAGGTGGTTAAGGCAATTAGGGGTTTGATTTTAAAATGTGGAAATTATGCAAATATAAACAACCTAATGTGCATAGAATCATAGAATGTATTTCAACATCCTCAAAACAGTATCTAATAAAATCAGATTAAATTGAGCTGTATATAAAATTTAAAAAATAGTACTAAATAATTAATGCAACCATAGTCTCCATTTCTTGCAGAGCTGTAGCCACGTAGACCCATCTACCAAGTAATATCATTTTATTTTCCTTCTGCCTTAGTTTCTCATTCAAACTGCACACACTCAGCTAAGTTGAAGCTTCATCTCTTTTCTGGTCATTTTCTTCTTTATTACACTTTTTGAACAGACTGATTTGCTCCTGTGTGATATTTCTAACTTATCCTTTGCTTTGCTTTCTAAAGTATCTGTCCTCTGAAATTCACCTTGAAAGCCAGTTAGATTTTTCTTTATATTTTCACTCTTCCTCTTCTTCCCAATCACAGTAAGCATATTGTAAACAAACTGACAACTATAGAGCAAAAGTCACATGTGATTCACATTGCTTTCCCATAGCCTATCACAGGCAGAATTTTGATACCTGAGTAGCTCACAGATAATATCTGCAAATATTGTCAGTGGACTAACCACCAAGATCCATACTAGCAAACATACAAGTATAACTTGAAGGTTCTTTTACCTCTGCAGCTCTCTAAAAAACAGAAGTTCAGGAATTGGCTTTCAGAATTCAGTATGTCAGTAATGTCTAAGACAAACCAGGACCACCAGGACAAAGTGCCTGATGTGTGAAGTAAAGTTCATTGAATCTGTCACCCATGATTCTCTCTACTTTTCCATTGGCCAAACTATTCTAATCTCTGTCTAATTTCTTGAGCAAGAAGTCTGAAGTGTTCATATTTCAAGTGCCTGATAATATTTTCCCCAATTTATTCAGATATGTTATTGAAAAGAAAGAAAAACTAGCCACTCGCTGGGTAAAAGCTGGCAAGACAGCTGGTCCAGATTGCAATTTCAGAGTGACAGATGTCATTGAAGGTACAGATGTACAGTTCCAGGTTCGTGCAGAAAATGAAGCTGGCTGTGGTCATCCCAGTGAACCAACTGACCTCATTCATATTGAAGATCCAACAAGTAAGGAATAGTATAATATATAATATATGGATTATAGAAGCAGTGTAATGTGTAGAACAGCTATTCTGGGAGAAAAATGACACAACTATTTTCCATTTCTGCAGGCCCTCCTTCACCTCCTCAGGATTTACATGTCACAGATGCAGGTCGGAAGCACATTTGCATTGCATGGAAACCACCTGAGAAGAATGGTGGAAGCCCTATTATTGGGTATAATGTTGAGATGTGCGAAGCAGGAACAGAAAAATGGATGCGAATCAATTCTCGTCCAATAAAAGATCTAAAATGTAAAGTGGAGGAAGGTGTTGTTCCAGACAAGGAATATGTGCTAAGAGTCAGAGCTGTCAATGCCGTTGGAGCTAGTGAGCCATCGGACGTCTCAGAAAAAGTTGTTGCCAAGGACCCAGACTGTAAGAATAAATTCCTTCGGATGTTGTTTTTCAGATCTGCATAACTGAAAAAAGAACAGTGTTTGGCAACTTTCTAGTAATATTATATTTACTTTTACAGGTAATCCAACCATTGATCTAAAAACTCGTGACATTGTTGTTGTTAAAGGACAGAAATTAAGTATCCCTATACCCTTCAGAGCTGTTCCATCCCCAACTATAACATGGCACAAAGATGGCAAAGAGTTGAAAGCTGGTGACAGAACAACAATGAAGAGTGACTACACCTCTGCATTGCTTGAAGTCATAGACAGTGTTCATGCAGATGCTGGTGTTTATACTATCACATTGGAGAACAAGCTGGCATCAACAACGGGCTCAGTCAATGTCAAAGTCATAGGTAACTAGGGGTTTTCCATTCATTTTCATTATCCTCACTTGCACCCTGTAGCTAGCAGAAGAAAGGACTAGAAAAATTCCTGTTCTGCTATGTGGAGGAATCATTTCAACTCAGACACATGTAGACTGCCAAAAAGGCATTAATGTTATAAATACCACAGTAAAACCACTTTACCCCAAGTTGGTCTAACTATCAGGGCCAAATTATTATCAATAGTCATCATATAAAAAAGCCTATAAGAATTCTGAATATTTTTCACCTTTAGGAACATAAAATCATATATATACTGTGTAGCCAGCATTTGTAGTTTTGGTCTGCTTTCTGCAAAGCAAAGAAATGCAATATAATTTCATACTTGTAGAAATGCAGTTTCCCATCTATTTTGTTAACTAATTTTACCATTCTTATTTAAAACAGGTCCACCTGGACAGTGTAAAGACATTAAGGCAAGTGAAATAACTAAGAATTCTTGCAAAGTATCCTGGGAACCTCCAGACTTTGATGGTGGTACTCCTATTCTGCATTATGTTCTGGAACGCAGAGAAGCTGGTCGTAGAACATATATTCCAGTCATGTCTGGTGAAAATAAGCTTTCATGGCAAGTCAAAGATCTTATCCCAAACTGTGAATATTACTTCCGTGTTAAAGCTGTCAATAAGATCGGAGGAGGTGAATATCTTGAACTGAGAAACCCAGTCATTGCAGAAGACCCAAAACGTAAGGTTTTTTTACTACTAAACAATCTAGCAAAATGAATTTTAACAAAAATCTTCATACTTACTTTTCTCATATGATCCATCTTTTGCTACTCATCCACAGAGCCTCCAGATCCTCCTGTTGACCTTGAGGTCCATAATCCAACATCAAAATCAGTAACCCTTACATGGAAACCTCCCCTGTTTGATGGTGGAAGCAAGATTATGGGCTATATAATAGAAAAGCTTGCTAAGGGCAAGGAAAGGTGGGAGAGATGCAATGACTATCTGGTACCTCTGTTAACTTATCCAGTGAAAGGTCTTGAGGAAGGAAAGGAATACCAGTTTCGTGTTCGTGCTGAGAATGCTGCTGGCATCAGCGAGCCTTCTCGGATTACTCCTTTTGTGAAAGCTGTGGATCCTATCGGTATGAATTGCTCATTTGACTTTTTGTAGTAATTGCCATACATCTTCAAACGTGTTGGAAGATTCTACTCTCCATTTATCATTCTGTTATTACAGAGGCTCCAAAAGTCTTCCTTGCTGCAAACCTACAGTCTGGCCTTGAGGTGAAGAAAGGTGATGAGATCATACTTGAGGCACATATTTCAGGGTCGCCTTATCCATCTATCACTTGGCTGAGGAATGATGAAGTTGTCAGACCAGAGGAAATCAAAAAGAGAGTAACAACATATAAAAGAAGGAAGAAGGGTGAAGCTGAAGAAGAGGAACCTTTCCAGCTTTCACTGCCAGAACGTACAAGTATTGACAACCATAAGGAAGGAGAGTCTATACTATCAGTTCGTGACTCCATCAGAGCTGACCATGGCACATTTACAATTAAAGTGGAAAATGATCACGGTGTTGCAAAAGCCTCATGTGAAGTCAATGTGTTAGGTATGTAATGAATGTCCTCAAAAACACTTAGTTATTCAGAGTATTGTGTAAAAAGTGCACAAGATGAATACTCATAATTTTTCTTGCTTTACTAACAGATACACCTGGGCCTCCAGTCAACTTTGCATTTGAAGATGTGAGGAAAAATTCTGTCATTTGCAAGTGGGAACCTCCCCTTGATGATGGTGGAAGTGAAATCCTAAACTACGTACTGGAAAAGAAGGACAATACAAAAGCTGAAATGGGCTGGGTCACTGTCAGTTCAACACTCAGGCATTGCAAATGCAGTGTAACAAAACTGATTGAAGGAAAAGAATATCTCTTCCGTGTATTTGCTGAAAACAGAGTTGGATCAGGGCCACCATGTGTTTCAAAACCAATGACAGCAAAAGATCCTTTCTGTAAGTTACAATTTTGAAATACAACCTTTTCAGAAAACCAGTGTAAAACTAGGCAGACTCTTAGAACACTCAGTTTCATCTATGTGAATGTTTCCCAGAAGAAAAGTGAGCAATCTAATTATTGTTTATTGCACATTTTAAACCACTGAAATAAATATAGAACAATTCTAATTTCAATAGTAAAGAAATAAGAATTACAATCATTGTCATAAAACTTTGCACTTAAAACACTTAAAGTCTGAACTCTATGTGTTCAATAGACTAATATTCTTACCAAAAGAGAGAACCACTGCAAGTTTGATTAGTGATGGCAGTTTGGAATCAAAGTTTCTAAGAAAGAGAATAGAAGAACTATGAATGACTTAAAATTAGCAATTTCTCACATCTTAGTTCTCTCTTAGCTTTGAGTAATCTCTGGAGAAGACAGCAATGATGACAAAATTATTTTTTTTTTTCAGCTCCACCAGATCCACCTAATAAGCCCGATGTGCAAGATGTTACCAGCAACAGCATGTTGGTTAAATGGAATGAACCAAAAGACAATGGCAGCCCTATCATAGGATATTGGATTGAAAAACGTGAAATTAATAGTACTCATTGGGCTCGGGTCAACAGGAATCTTGTGAATGCTCTGGAAATAAAAGTTGAAGGACTGTTGGAAGGATTAACCTACATCTTTAGAGTATGTGCTGAAAATGCAGCTGGCCCTGGTAAATTTAGTCCACCATCAGATCCAAAAACTGCACAGGACCCAATAAGTAAGTAGCTTAGTAGAAGCTAATAGCAGATGGATGACAGAATAGGATTCATAGCCTTTAACTTTGATTTACAACTTTTTATTTATAGTGCCACCTGGTCCACCGATTCCAAGGGTTGCTGATACAACCTCAACTTCTATTGAGCTAGAATGGGAACCTCCTGCATATAATGGTGGTGGAGATATCACTGGTTACCACGTATACAAACAACTGGTGGGAGTAAAAGAGTGGTCACGTTGCACAGAGAAACCCATTAAGGTTCGACAGTATACTGTTAAAGAAGTCAGAGAAGGTGCAGACTATAAACTCCGTGTTACTGCACTTAATGCAGCTGGTGAAGGACCACCTGGTGAAACCGAACCCGTAACAGTTGCAGAACCTAAAGGTATTGCAATCGTATTATTTTCAAGAAATGTCCAGCTGCCTAAAAGGTGTTTTTGAATCTCTCCCTTGAACTAATTAACTGTTTCTCTGTCTTCTGCAGAGCCTCCCACTGTCGAGCTGGATGTTTCTGTCAAAGCAGGCATTCAGATCATGGCTGGGCAAACTCTTAAAATTCCTGCTACTGTGACAGGACGTCCTACTCCCACCATTGCATGGACTGTGGAGGACGGTGAATTAGACAAAGATCGAGTTGTTATTGAAAATGTTGGCACAAAATCTGAGTTAACCATTAAGAATGCATTGAGAAAAGACCATGGAAGATATGTAATTACTGCTACCAATAGCAGTGGTTCCAAATCTGCAGGAACCAGAGTAGAAGTATTTGGTAAGAAAAGTATTTTCTGAAAACAACTGAACATTTCTTTTGTTGAGATAATCTTTGCGCTTTGTTCTACTTGTATGATTTTGTTTTTTCAGATGTTCCTGGGCCAGTCCTTGACCTAAAACCGGTGGTCACAAACAGAAAGATGTGTTTGCTTAACTGGTCTGATCCTGAAGACGATGGTGGCAGCGATATCATAGGCTTCATTGTTGAACGAAAGGATGCCAAAATGCATACATGGAGACTAGCTATAGACACAGAGAGATCTAAATGTGATATTACAGGTCTAGTTGAAGGGCAGGAATATAAATTCCGTGTTAGTGCCAAGAACAAGTTTGGTACTGGTCCACCTGTTGAAATAGGACCCATTCTTGCAGTTGATCCATTAGGTAAGATGACTAATTTTACGGGGGGTTTTTTAAACAATTTTTAATTATAGGTTAATAAACCAGTATTATTGTCTGAATTGTTTTCTAAATAGAAAGTGTATTTACTTTTCTACTACCTGGATGAGGCATCTGCCTTAGATTAATTCCTTCTGTCCAATCTCTAAATCAGTTCTGTAAAACTGCTATGGTTCTTTATGTAACAAAATACTGATGTCTACTGAGACACTACTTGTTACCTTTTTATCCACATTCATGAGAAACTTTGTACTATTCAGAACCATACTCAGATATTTTGCATACAAAAGCTATGGCTTTAAAAAGTCAGAGCTACTATATTTCTATGAGTAAAAAAAATTATAATTTTTAATGTTTGGGGTTTTTTTATGATCTGTCTTTGTTAATAGGTCCTCCAACAGCACCTGAGAGGTTCATGTACACAGAGAGGACAAAGTCAACCATTACGCTTGATTGGAAGCCTCCACGTAGTGATGGTGGCAGTCCTGTCTTAGGATATATTGTTGAGAAGAGGAGACATGATTCAAAAGACTATGAAAGAGTTAATGCAAAGCTCTGTCCAAAAACATCTCTTCTTGTTGAAAATCTTGATGAACTTCATATGTATGAATTCCGTGTCAAAGCTGTCAATGCTATTGGAGAAAGTGAACCATCATTGCCTCTCAACGTAGTTATACAAGATGATGAAGGTATATCTGTGTAAAGAAACCCATGCAAATATCTTCAGAACAGTGCAAGACAATTTCTCTGTTTCATTTCCATCTTAACTCTGTCATTTTTCTTGTTTTCAGTACCTCCAACTGTTACATTACGCTTGGCTGTGAGAGGCGATACTATCAAAGTGAAGGCAGGAGAACCAGTTAATATTCCTGCCGATGTGACAGGCTTGCCAATGCCAAAGATTGAATGGGACAAGAATGAAGTTTTAATTGACCAAACATCCAGTGCACTTAAGATAACCAAGGAAGAAGTATCTAGAAGTGAAGCCAAAACTGAACTTATCCTGCCTGCAGCAGTGAGGGGTGATAAAGGCACTTACACTGTGAGAGCTTCTAATCGTCTTGGCACTGCTTTCCGCAATGTGCATGTTGAAGTGTATGGTAAGGATGCAACATTTTATTAAAATGACAGCTAATACAATGCTTTTTGCCTTTTTCTTAATGTAACTCTGTGCTCTATTGCTTTCATGCAGATCGTCCTTCTCCACCAAGAAATCTTGCTGTTTCTGATATTAAAGCAGATTCATGCTATTTAACATGGGACGCGCCTCTTGATAATGGTGGTAGTGAAATTACCCATTACATTATTGAGAAACGTGATGCTAGTAGGAAGAAATCTGAGTGGGAAGAAGTCTCCAAAAGTGCTGTTGAGAGAAGATTTGGGGTAATTTACAAAATATCTTTACTACATACTTCAGTATACATAAAAAGTAACAATAGTACACATGTAATGAAAACTGCTAGTTGCATAGATGCCTGTGCTTGTGCTCCATTTAGACTCCAGAATTATTGGATGAATGTTGCAAAATAACGCTGCATAACATCAAATAAGTTTATTCTGAAAGTAGCCAAGTATTGATTTAAATCTTATTTTTCAGGTATGGAATCTTGCAACAAATGAAAAATATCAATTTAGAGTTCGGGCTGTAAACAAATATGGAATAAGTGATGAATGCCTCTCAGAAAAAGTTGTTATTAAGGATCCCTATGGCCTTCCTGGACCTCCTGGAAAGCCAAAGATTTTAGATCGCACGAGATCATCAATGCTGGTGACTTGGGAGCCTCCTTTGAGCAATGGTGGCAGCCCAATAACTGGCTATTGGTTGGAGAAGAGAGAGGTCGGAGGTGTCTACTGGTCACGTGTTAACAGGGCTCCAGTAACAAAACCATCAGTAAAAGGCCTAGAGTACAATGTGCTTCGTTTGGCTGAAGGAGTTGAATACCAGTTTAGAGTTATGGCTGAAAATCTTGCTGGAATTGGCCCTCCCAGTGAACCATCAGATCCTGCCTTAGCAGCAGATCCCATATGTAAGTATATAATTTGTATGACTATCTTTAAGGACTATATCACACCAGAACCAAAATGTGCTGCTATTATTTATATTGAATTTAGTGCAATTGATCCAATGTTTTGTTTTCATTAAACAAAAAAAAAAAAGAATATATTGACACAAAGTAGTTTCCTGATTTGCTGTTTTTCACTGTTTTAAAAATAATTAGCATCAATTCAATTTTTTTGTTAACCTTAAACTGTGATTTCACCAACGCAAACTTTGCCAAATATACTTGAGTTCGGAATCAGATTTTTGTATTATTGTTTTCCTTTATTCTCAAAGAGTTCAATCTTTATGCCTTTTACCTTAAGCATCCCTTAATAATATATGTAATATATGTAATTAGTATGCATGTTCTAGGATTACACACTCTATGTATGACAGAAGAAAATGAAAATGCTTGCATTCTTCTAGAATTCAGAATTCTTCTATATTCAGAAAAATATAGGCAGACACTAACTCTCCAGTAATTTTTTCTTGTTCTTGTTTTACAAGTTGTGCCTGGTCCACCATCTTGCCCAGAGGTCAAAGACAAAACCAAATCATCTGTAGCTCTTGCATGGAAGCCTCCACAAAAGGATGGTGGCAGTCCTATAAAAGGATACATTGTTGAAATGCAAGATGAAGGTAGTACTGACTGGAAGAAGGTGAATGAAGGAGACAAACTCTTTCCTACTTGTGAATGTGTTATTCCCAACTTGAAAGAGCTCAGAAAATACCGATTTAGGGTGAAAGCTGTAAATGCTGCTGGAGAATCAGAACCAAGTCCTGCAACATCAGAGATACTTGTCCAAGATATTCTAGGTAAGTGTTCTAGGAATTAATTTAGGTATTTGTATCTAAATGCCACTTACTGCTGTGGATGTTCAAGCAGGATGCCAAGGAAGCCAAAGTCAAAACAGAATAATTATGCAAACATGTAACAAAAGATTGACACACATTTTTCAAAGTGTCATGATGACCATTACCAGGGCATGATCCATTAGAAAGCTGATTTAGCACCTACAGTCATGCTAAGGAAATAATTGTATTTTATGAAGAAATGACTACAACAAATTTTTCTGTTCGTATACTTCCCATCTTCCATTTTGCATACCCAACCTTTCTCACATAAACATGCGTTCTTCTTGTTTATGTGGGGTTTTAGCTCAGTGTTGGCAGAAACTTGCTTTCAATAGCTCTTAAAATTTATATATTAAAATATTTTTGCAGAGGAACCAGAAATCTTCCTTGATATTGGAGCACAGGATTTCCTCTCTTGTCGTGCTGGCACAACAATTAAAATCCCAGCTGTTATCAAGGGTCGTCCAGTTCCAAAAACATTTTGGGAATTTGAAGGAAAAGCAAAGAAAACAGCAAAGGTTAGTAAAAGAAAAAGCTCTTTTTATACATGTCTTTCTGGACATTTAATCCTATCCCCTTTTATATTTACATTATTTTCCTTTGTTTATAGGAGGGAGGTCATAACATCCCTGAAGAAGCTCAGGTAAAGCAAAAAAATTTTGTAACTTTAGTATTGTTGCATTTTTCAAACATAAAGTTGATCTATTCTCTTTCTTTCTATAATACACAGGTGGAAGCAACTGATACTCGTTCAACAATCATCATACCAGAGTGCAACAGAAGTCATTCTGGACGATACAGTATTACAGCAAAGAACAAAGCAGGACAAAAAACTGTGCATGTCAGAGTCAATGTGCTTGGTATGGCTTACACATATCGAAGTATTCAAATACTAGTTTTTAGTCCTGTTTTTCTACATACTTCTGTAAAATTCTTTCTGTTGTGCTTTTACCTTAACAGATGTCCCAGGCCCACCAAAAGACCTTAAAGTAAGTGATATCACAAGAGGTAGTTGTAAACTTTCATGGAAGATGCCAGACGATGATGGTGGAGATAGAATCAGAGGCTATGTTATAGAGAAAAGAACTATTGATGGAAAGGCCTGGACTAAAGTCAATCCAAACTGTGGAAGTACCTCCTTTGTTGTATCTGATCTCATATCTGGCCAAGAGTACTTCTTCCGGGTACGTGCAGAAAACCGTTTTGGTGTTGGCCCTCCTGCAGAAACCATCCAACGGACCACAGCAAGGGATCCAATCCGTAAGTGAAATCAAAGTCAAAAAATTTCTTTCAAACCAGATAGTACTGTTCGGTGGATTAATTCACATTTCTGTTTTGTTTGTGAAGATCCTCCTGATCCACCTATTAAACTGAAGATTGGCCTTGTAACAAAGAACACAGTGAGTTTGACGTGGAAACCACCAAAGAATGATGGTGGAGCTCCTGTTACACATTATAATGTTGAATGTCTCCGCTGGGATCGTACTGGAGAAGTGAAAGAGACTTGGAAGCAATGCAACAGACGTGATGTGGAGGAAACAAAGTTTACTGTAGAGGATCTTGTAGAAGGTGGAGAATATGAGTTCAGAGTCAAAGCTGTAAACATAGCGGGTCCTAGTAGGCCTTCAGACACAGTCGGCCCACTTGTTGTCAAAGACCAGACATGTAAGTACTAACTGATACCAGTATACGCAAATTCCATTTTACAATTATGAAGTATTTTTATATGTTAATTTTTTCAACATTTCATTATAGGCCCACCATCTATTGAACTCAAAGAATTCATGGAGGTTGAGCAAGGAACAGATGTTAACATTGTGGCCAAGATAAAGGGAGTACCCTTCCCCACATTAACATGGCTAAAAGCTTCTCCAAAGAAACCAGATGACAAAACACCAGTGATATATGATCAACATGTCAACAAGATTGTTGGTGAAGATACTTGCACTTTATTGATTCAACAGTCCCGCAGAAGTGATACAGGCTTATATACGATAACAGCTGTAAATAATCTGGGAACTGCTTCAAAGGAGATGAGACTAAACGTTCTGGGTAGATATCAAGAATTCTTATGCATTGCATAAACTGATAGCATTCATGTAATACTTTATTTTAATAGCATTTGAATTAATTCTTCTTTATAAAAATGTATCTTTTAGGTCGTCCTGGACCTCCAGTGGGACCTATTAAATTTGAATCCATTTTCGCTGATAAAATGACAATATCATGGCTTCCTCCATTAGATGATGGTGGTTCTAAGATTACAAACTATGTTATAGAGAAAAAAGAGGCAAATAGAAGGACATGGGTACCCGTTACTAATGAGCCTAAGGAATGCTTATTCACTGTTCCCAAGCTGATGGAAGGCCATGAATATGTGTTCCGCATTATGGCACAAAACAAATATGGTATTGGAGAGCCTTTGGATAGTGAACCAGAAACAGCACGAAACCTTTTCAGTAAGTAGGAATATGCTTTCAAATTATGTCAGTTGTTTTCATACACTGATATGTGTGCAGCATGCTAAATATCACTATTAATTTTCTCTCTTCATGTAAGTAAATTATCTAGAATAGCTTGAGGAGCTTTATAATTAGCAATTACTTCTTAAAGGACGTGTAGTACTTAAAAAGACTTTTCTCCCTCCTTATTATGTATTAAAATACTATCTCAAGCTTTTTTAAGGTCTAAATATACAAATAAGGGTTTATATGATAAGATTTAGGTCATTCTGTTGTATTTGAGACATTATTGAATTTGTAGATCACAAAGAGTCGATTTCCTGCCTTCAGTTAAGGCAGAATACCTCTGACATAGACGAAATGTTAGGCTGGCAAGAGAAAATCATTCTTAAAACATCCAAGGTTATGCTGGGCACTGAAATGAAGTACTGTACCTAAATAGGGATGGGAAGGTGAATGAGGGAAGAAGTATCATGCAGATAGGTAACTAGAGAATGCAACTGTGTTACCATGTGAGTGCATAGCTCTGTTTTGCACCCTAGCTACCTCCACCTTCCTTTAGATTTTTATTTGTTTTTTACAAGCCGTGTGTGAATTTTTTCCTCCAGCTGTTCCCGGACCTTGTGACAAGCCAACAGTTAGCAGTATAACACGTGACTCAATGACTGTAAACTGGGAAGAACCAGAACATGATGGTGGCTCTCCTATTACTGGTTACTGGTTGGAGCGCAAAGAGACTACCGGAAAGAGATGGACCAGGGTTAACCGTGATCCTATCAAGCCTATGCCACTGGGGGTTTCATATAAAGTTACAGGTCTAATTGAAGGCTCTGAATATCAGTTCCGTGTTTCAGCTATCAATGCAGCTGGCGTTGGTCCACCAAGTATGCCATCCGATCCAGCAATTGCTAGAGATCCTATTGGTAAATATTTTAGGTTCCTATTTTTGAATTTTAAAATGTTCAAATAAGAACACAGAATATAATGGTATGATGGTATTTTTCAGCCCCACCTGGCCCTCCTATTCCAAAAGTTACTGATTGGACAAAGTCTTCTGTAGACTTGGAGTGGACTCCACCACTAAAGGATGGTGGTTCTAGGGTCACTGGCTACATTGTTGAGTACAAAGAGGAAGGAAAGGAAGAATGGGAACGGGTAGGTGGAATACTATTTACAGAAGCTGCGTTTTTTCTCTCTATGTATCTATCAAAATAAATCCCTCCAGAAAATAATTTTTTTACAAATTTTCACCGTTCAAGTTATTTTCTAAACATTCACATTTTTGCACCATAATTACCTTCATATGTTTAAAATATAAGACCAAATGTAAAAGTCAGTAATTGCCTCTCTGCAACATCAAGTTAACTTTGCAGTTTCCTAAACTTAGAATTTTTACATTTTTAATATTTCTGTTTAAAGATGTGAGAAATTATGTAGGTAATTTTTTGATAACACAACCAAAGACATGACCAAGTTACAACTGGCAGAAAACTCTCAGTGGTATCAGACTGTGCCAAATCATTTGCAACTACTGTATTCCTACATTTTCCTACTGTTTTCAAGTACTGAAATTTTTTTTCAATTATGCATTACTGGAAATTTTTTTTCAATAAGGCATTACTGAGTATTTTGTGCCAATAATGCATTACTGAAAATTTAACTGATGCATATCTTGGTTAATTTTTGTATCTCCATAAACAATTGGATGGGTTTTAAATACTTTTTTTTTTTCCCCCTCCACTCTCATTTATAGGAGTTTATTTGTCAAATAACACATGTAATTCTTCTAAGACCACAGACTATTGTAATTGCTGTAACATCCTTGTCTGTTAGATTTATCAAAAAGGTGAATCTTCAGAATAGCTTGTATGTCCATGTCCTGTATTTCTTTACACACATTCTGGAGAATTCCATATGAGCTAGATGCATGTATGCTTAAGACTGTCTTGTGTTTGTAAATCTGAAACAACATCTGACTTACAATTTGTTTCAAATGTCACAAAGAAATTAATGATACCTGATGCTATAATATTTTTCTCCAGGTAAAAGATAAAGAAATTAGAGGAACCAAGTTCGTTGTAGCAGGATTGAAAGAAGGATGTTTTTATAAATTTAGAGTTAGAGCGGTGAATGCTGCTGGCATTGGAGAACCTGGAGAAGTTACAGACATTATTGAAATGAAGGATAGAATTGGTATTTATCACTTACATTTATCTTTTTAGTACCTTTAAGTAAAAGTGAGAAAAAAATAATTAATTCAGATTTTTTTATTCACCTCCCACAGTGGCTCCTGATATTAATTTGGATGCAAGTGTCAGAGACAGAATTGTTGTTCATGCTGGAGGAGTAATTCGGATCATAGCATATATCTCAGGAAAACCAGCTCCAACAGTGACTTGGAGCAGGGATGACCGAGCTTTACCAGAAGAGGCCAAAATTGAAGAAACAGCTATTAGTTCTTCCTTGGTCATCAAGAACTGCAAAAGGAGCCATCAGGGCATATACACTCTTGTTGCTAAAAATGATGCTGGTGAACGGAAGAAGACTATTATTGTTGATGTGCTAGGTAAATAGCAACTTCAATCCTTGTGAACAAGTGAAATTTTGCAACATTCAGCATGTGTACTTAAATACTCCATTTCTTCTTTGCTTTCAGATGTGCCAGGCCCAGTTGGAATGCCATTCCTTACTGAGAACCTAACCAATGACTCTTGTAAATTGACATGGTTTACTCCAGAAGATGATGGTGGTTCTCCTATTACCAACTATATAATTGAAAAACGTGAATCTGACCATAGAGCTTGGACTCCAGTAAGCTGCACAGTTACAAGACAGAATGCTACTGTTCAGGGACTCACTGAAGGGAAAGCCTACTTTTTCCGAATTGCAGCTGAGAATATAATTGGCATGGGTCCATTCACAGAGACACCAAAAGAGATCGTCATTAGAGATCCAATAAGTAAGTACGTTTTCAGGTTTGAATTACCATCATATGAGATGCAGAAAAATGCATTTACCTTTTTGTTTGTTTGTTTGTTTGTTTGTTTTTGTGTGGGTTTTTTGTTTGTTTGGTTTGCTTACTCACAGCTGTTCCTGACCGTCCAGAAGACCTGGAAGTAAAAGCAGTTACCAAGAACTCTGTTACGTTAACTTGGAATCCTCCAAAATATAATGGAGGTTCGGATATCACCATGTATGTTCTAGAGAGCCGTCTCATTGGAAAAGAGAAATTCCACAGAGTTACAAAGGAGAAAATGCTTGATAGGAAATACACTATAGAAGGCTTGAAAGAGGGTGATACCTATGAGTATCGTGTGAGTGCTTGCAATATTGTGGGACAAGGCAAGCCATCATTTTGCACAAAACCAATCACGTGCAAGGATGAAATCGGTATGTATCTTTTTCATATT
The DNA here is from genome assembly GCA_013399095.1 of Psophia crepitans. Lineage (NCBI taxonomy): Eukaryota > Metazoa > Chordata > Aves > Gruiformes > Psophiidae > Psophia > Psophia crepitans. The sequence goes on from VWZZ01007168.1 coordinate 49,066, forward strand.
TCTTTTGAAAACATTGATTACATTTACTCATTTCTTACTTATTAGTACTGTTGACATTTGTTGGCGTTGTGTTTTCTAATATCATCTTTCAGCTCCTCCAACACTTGACCTTGACTTTAGAGACAAGCTTATTGTTCGGGTTGGTGAAGCTTTCAGCCTGACTGGACGTTACTCAGGCAAGCCTGCACCAAAGGTTACTTGGCTAAAGGACGATATTGTTGTGAAAGAAGATGACCGTACAAAGATCAAGACAACTCCTACAACTCTTTGCTTGGGGATACTAAAATCTGTCCGTGGAGACTCAGGGAAATATTGTGTTACTGTAGAGAACAGCACAGGATCAAGAAAAGGATTTTGTCAAGTTAACGTTGTTGGTAGGTTTTACTGAACAACAGTATCATCTGTGATCTTTTAGTAGTGATTAGAATTCATTGCATTATAAACAATGTAAATATTAAAATGGGTTCTTTATAACAATAATTATTACTGCATTCACATTTATAGTGAAATACTATGTATTAATTTTAAGTACATAGTTAACTCTGGCTTAGTTTATTCAGCATGAATAATTTAACGTCTCTACATGCATTTAAAGAATGTCAACACTAGAAAACATCAATCACCAGATACCTTATAAGTACTAAGGAATTAAATCAAGTATGTTAAACACGTATTAAAGAGGAATAGTCTTGAGGTCTTTATTCCTTATTAAAACTGTGATGCCAAGTTTCTACTGTCATATTTACTGTATTGTCACTGTTTAATCTATGTCATTATGTGAAGTTCATATAAAAGCATGGGTATGCTTTATTTTTTCTTAAACAGATCGCCCATCACCTCCAGTCGGCCCAGTTATATTTGATGAAATTCATAAAGACCATATGGTAGTTTCCTGGAAACCTCCATTAGATGATGGCGGCAGTGAAATTACAAATTACATTGTTGAGAAGAAAGATGCACACAGAGACCTGTGGATGCCAGTTACATCTGCCACAGTTAAGACAACATGCAAAATTCCTAAGCTGCTTGAAGGAAGAGAATATCAAATCCGAATTTATGCTGAAAACCTTTATGGCATAAGTGATCCTCTCATCTCTGATGAGATGAAAGCCAAGGACCGTTTCCGTATGTTATTCATTTGCTATCTTACTTTCATACTGTAATCTTTACTCTTGTTTGTAGTGCTCATAAACTCTTCCCCCTCCCCAGGTGTTCCTGATGCACCTGAGCAACCAATCATTAAGAATGTTACCAAAGACTCTGCAGTAGTGGTCTGGAACAAACCATATGATGGAGGCAAACCAATAACAAACTATATTGTAGAAAAGAAGGAAACAATGGCTACAAGATGGGTCAGAGTTACCAAAGACCCGATTTTCCCCAGTACTGAGTTCAAAGTACCTGACCTCCTTGAAGGCTGTCAATATGAATTCCGTGTTTCAGCAGAAAATGAAATTGGTGTTGGTGAACCTAGTCCACCTTCAAAGCCAATTTTCGCTAGAGATCCAATTGGTAAAGTATTAAATTCCATCTCTCATTGAAATTTTATTGCACTCTTCATTTCAGTTAGAAAATTATTTTAATGGTTTCTTTATTTCCCCATTTCTTTCTTTTTTTTTTTTATGGTTTGTGTTTTTTGTGTGCGTTCATTGTTTTTTCTGGATTTGTGTGTGTGTGTGTGTTGGTTTTTTCTTAACAGCAAAACCAAGTCCACCTGTTAATCCAGAAGCAGTAGATAAAACTAAAAATTCAGTTGATTTAAGCTGGCAACCACCACGCCATGATGGTAATGGCAAGATAATTGGCTACCTTGTTGAGTATCAGAAAGTTGGAGATGAAGAATGGAAAAAGGCCAATCTTACAGCAGATTCTTGTCCTGAAACAAAATTCAAAGTCACTGGCCTTACTGAGGGTTTAACTTACAAGTTCAGGGTCAAGGCAGTGAATGCAGCAGGTGAATCTGAACCAGCCTATGTTCCTGATCCAGTAGAAGTAAAGGACAGACTTGGTGAGTTTAATAAAATCAGCTGTTTACCTAAGATTTTTTTTCTCCTCATTTTCTAAGAACATACGATTTTGTTTCCAGAACCTCCTGAGCTGATACTTGATGCTAATATGGCCCGAGAACAGCATGTAAAAGCTGGAGATACCCTGAGACTCAGTGCTGTTATTAAAGGTGTTCCATTCCCAAAAGTTTCTTGGAAGAAAGATGATCATGAGGTGTCACCAAAAGCTGATATTGAGGTTACAGGAGTTGGCAGTAAGCTTGAAATTCGTAACACTGCCCATGAAGATGGTGGAATTTACTCCCTGACGGTTGAAAATCCAGCTGGTTCAAAGACTGTTTCAGTAAAAGTTGTTGTTTTAGGTAATCTTTTTGATGTCCCTTTTATACTTTTTTTATTCTGTAATTTGAGATTAAGAAATAAAAGAATGTCTGGAGAATATCAATAAACCAAGTCACAAGAAATACACACAAAAGAACTAAAAATTACATGAAATATATTAATTTCTCTTGAAATTTACCAAGTATTGTAAAAAATGCTTTAGTTATCAAATAAATAACAGACTCAATTTTTGTCAACATTAGATAAGCCTGGTCCACCCAGAAATCTGCAAGTCAGTGAAGTTAGAAGCGATTCTTGCTATCTCACTTGGATGGAACCAGAAGACGATGGTGGCTCTGTCATTACCAACTATGTGGTGGAAAGGAAAGATGTAGCTTCTGCACAGTGGGTAGCTATCTCATCATCGTCCAAGAAACGCAGTCACATGGCTAAATATCTAGTGGAAGGCACTCAGTATCTCTTCCGAGTTGCAGCTGAGAATCAGTTTGGCAGAGGTCCATATGTAGAAACCCTCAAGCCTATTAAAGCTGTAGATCCACTGCGTAAGTGTTTTTCAGTTGTATGATTTGTTTTATCCATACTGTTCTTGGAAATTTGTGAGGTTATCTTGTTGGTACTAATGTGAATGTGGTACACTGCTACCATAGATTGGCCATCATAGTAACCATTTTGGTTTTGTTATTTTTAAAGATCCTCCGGGGCCACCAAAGAATCTGCATCACGTAGATGTTGACAAGACTGAAGTTTCCCTTGTTTGGAATCGACCAGATCGTGATGGTGGTGCTGAAATAACTGGATATTTGGTGGAATATCAAGAAGATGGTGCAGATGAGTGGACAAAGTTCCAGACTGTCCCTATGCTAGACTGTGTTGTTACAGGCCTACAAAAAGGAAAAATATACAAATTCCGTGTGAAAGCTCAGAATATTGTTGGTCTTAGCCTTCCAGATACAACTATACCAATAGAGTGCCAGGAAAAACTAGGTAATTTTTAGCTTTTCATGTTGTTTCACTGTTTCTTTCTTTCTTTCTTTAAGCATTTCACCTGAAAAGGTAATTTCTGTTTTTCTCTAATTTCAGTACCTCCATCTGTGGAACTAGATGTGAAGTTAATTGAAGGTCTTGTTGTTAAAGCTGGCACCACAGTGAGACTTCCTGCGATTATGAGAGGCGTGCCAGTTCCCACTGCAAAATGGGTTACTGATGATGTTGAAATTAAAACCGATGGCAGACACAAGATTGAGACTGACGATTATTCAACTGTACTTACCATCAAAGACTGTATAAGAAAAGATACAGGAGAATATCTGCTCACAGTATCTAATACGGCTGGCAGCAAAACTGTTGCTCTACATCTTACAGTTTTGGATGTTCCTGGCCCACCAACTGGTCCTATTAATATTCTTGAAGTAACGCCAGAACATATGGTTATTTCTTGGCGCCCTCCTAAAGATGATGGTGGGAGTCCTATAATAAATTATATTGTTGAGAAGCGTCAATCAAAGAAAGAAACTTGGGGAGTGGTTAGCTCTGGAACAAGTCACACAAAAATTAAGATTCCACGACTGCAGAAAGGCTGCGAATATATTTTCCGTGTTCGGGCAGAAAATAAGATAGGCATTGGTGCACCCCTTGATTCAGAACCAACAGTTGCTAAACATATGTTTGATCCACCATCCCCACCTGGTAAACCGACTGTTTATGATATCACAGAAAATGCTGCAACAGTATCTTGGACCCTACCAAAATCTGATGGTGGAACTCCAATAACTGGTTATATACTTGAGCGTCGGGAAACATCTGGTAAATGGGTGCGTGTCAATAAGACACCAATACTTGATATGAAATACAGAGTCACTGGTCTTTTTGAAGGCAACACATATGAATTCAGAGTTTATGCAGAAAACATGGTGGGCCTAAGCAAGCCGTCTCCAAGCTCTGATCCAATAAAAGCATCACGTCCTATCACTCCTCCTGGACCACCTATAAATCCAAAATTAAAAGACAAAACCAAAGAAACAGCTGATCTTGTGTGGACAAAGCCACTCAAAGATGGTGGCAGTCCGATTCTAGGATACATTGTAGAATGTCAGAAAACTGGAACTACACAGTGGAATAGGATTAATAAGGATGAACTCATTAGACAGTGTGCTTTCAGAGTACCTGGGTTAATAGAAGGAAATGAATATAAATTCCGAATCAAAGCTGTCAACATTGTGGGAGAGGGAGAACCAAGAGAACTGGCAGAAACTGTACTCGCAAAGGATATTCTTTCTCCTCCAGAAGTAAGCCTAGATGTGACCTGTCGAGACTTAATTACTGTAAGAGTAGGCCAAACAATACGTATTACTGGTAAAGTAAAAGGCAGGCCAGATCCTGACATAACATGGTCTAAAGATGGCAAAGTACTAGTTCAAGAAAAGCGTGTTGAAATAGTCCACGATCTACCTAATGTTGAACTGCAAGTCAAAGAAGCCAAAAGATCTGATCATGGCAAATATATAATAACAGCTAAGAACAGCTGTGGACATGCTCAAGCTTTTGCTATTGTTAATGTACTTGACAGACCTGGACCATGTCAGAACCTGAAAATAAGCTATGTTACAAAAGATTCTTGTATGATTGCTTGGGAGAGTCCAGTGGATAATGGTGGCTCTGAAATTACAAATTACATAGTAGAGTGCCGTCAACCAAACCAGAAGGGGTGGTCAATTGTGTCCTCTGATATCACTAAACGATTAGTAAAGGCAAATCTTATAGAGAACCGTGAGTACTTCTTCAGAGTTTGTGCAGAAAACAAAATAGGCCCAGGTCCTTGCATTGAGACCAAGACTCCCATCCTTGCCATCAATCCTATTGACAAGCCTGGAGAGCCAGAAAATCTTCACATTGCAGAGAAAGGAAAGACATTTGTGTATCTGAAATGGAGAAGGCCAGATTACGATGGTGGAAGTCCCAATTTAAGTTATCATGTTGAGAGAAAACTGAAAGATTCAGATGAATGGGAAAGGGTTCACAAAGGCAGCATTAAGGAAACACACTACATGGTAGACAAATGTGTTGAAAATAAGATTTACCAGTTCCGAGTTCAGACCAAGAATGAGGCAGGTGAAAGTGACTGGGTAAGAACAGCTGAAGTTGTTGTGAAGGAAGATCTGCAGAAACCAGTGCTAGACTTGAAGTTAAGTGGGGTTCTAACTGTAAAAGCAGGTGACACAATTAGAATTGAGGCTGGCGTCAGAGGAAAACCTCAGCCTGAAGTTGTATGGACAAAAGACAAAGATGCCACAGATCTAACCAGATCTCCAAGAGTCAGTATTGAAACAACTTCTGACACATCTAAGTTTGTTCTCACAAAATCAAGGCGTAGCGATGGTGGGAAATATGTGATTACTGCAACTAACACAGCAGGTAGTTTTGTAGCATATGCTACTGTTATTGTCTTGGATAAACCAGGTCCTGTAAGAAACCTGAAAGTCACTGACATTTCAAGTGATAGATGCACTGTTACTTGGGACCCTCCAGAAGATGATGGTGGCTGTGAAATACAGAACTACATCCTGGAAAAATGTGAAAGCAAACGTATGGTTTGGTCTACGTACTCTTCCTCTGTCCTAACAAACTATGCAAATGTGACACGACTCATTGAAGGCAATGAATATATATTCAGAGTTCGTGCAGAGAACAAAATGGGCACTGGTCCACCAACAGAAACACACCCAATTATTGCAAAAACAAAATACGATAGACCTGGACGCCCTGACCCTCCAGATGTCACAAGAGTTAGCAAAGATGAAATGACTGTAGTGTGGAATCCACCAGAATATGATGGTGGCAAATCAATTACAGGATACATTTTAGAGAAGAGAGAGAAGCGATCACCAAGATGGGTTCCTGTTACTAAGACTGCAATCCCAGAGAGACGCAAGAAGGTTACTAATCTCATCCCTGGTCATGAATATCAGTTCCGCGTCAGTGCCGAAAATGAAGTTGGACTTGGAGAACCAAGCTTGCCATCAAGACCTGTAGTAGCAAAAGACCCAATAGGTATCTGACCATTGTATTCTACTGTATTTTGTTTTAAAGTAAGAGACTGCTAAATAACACAACTGTGTTCTTATGTGTAATTTTTACTGTCTTTCAGAACCACCTGGTCCTCCCACAAACTTGAGAGTGGTTGATAGCACAAAGAGTTCCATAACCCTTGCCTGGGGAAAACCAGTGTATGATGGTGGTGCTCCAATTATTGGATATGTTGTGGAAATTAGACCAAAAGTTGAGGGTGCTGATCCTGAAGCAGGGTGGAAACGATGCAATGTTGCTGCCCAACTTATTCATACAGAATTTACAGCCACCAGCCTGGATGAGAACCAATTATATGAGTTCAGAGTTTCTGCCCAAAACCAGGTTGGCCTTGGTCGGCCAGCTGAACTGAAAGAAGCTGTGTCTCCCAAAGAAATACTTGGTGAGTTTTCCCATTGTCTTTATGAGTATTTGCGTACAATCTTCATTTGCTCTGTTTTTATTTTATTGCATGTGCTAACCTGTCCTGGTTTCCAGCTGGGATAAAGGTAATTTTCACAAGAAGCTGGGAGGGTACACAGCCAGAACAGCTGACCCAAACTAACCAACGGGATATTTCATATCATATGATGTCATACTCAGTATATAATGGGGAGCTGGCCGGGAAGGAGGGGCCACTGCCTGGGGACAGGATGGGCATTGGGCTCCAGGGGTGAGCAAATTTCATTGTGTATGATCCACTTTGTATATTCTTTTATTAGTACTGTTGTTGTTATTTTCTTCTTCCTTTGCTGTCCTAGTAAACTGTCCTTATCCCAATCCATGAGTTTTACCTTTTTCTTCTGATTCTCCTCCCCATCCCACTGGGAGTGGGAGAAGGGGGGGGTGAGCGAGCTGCCGCTGGGGCTAAACCACAACATATACTTTGCATTTTATTTCTTTAATTTTGTCTTTCAGAACCTCCTGAGATTGAGTTGGATGCAAGCATGAGAAAGTTAGTCACAGTCAGAGCAGGATGCCCTATTAGACTTTTTGCCATTGTTAGAGGTCGCCCAGCCCCAAAAGTCACCTGGAGGAGAATGGGTATTGATAATGTTATCAGAAAAGGACAAGTTGATCTGGTTGACACTATGGCCTTCTGTGTCATCCCCAATTCAACACGTGACGACTCAGGCAAATATTCATTGACACTTGTTAATGCAGCTGGAGAAAAGGCTGTATTTGTGAATGTCAGAGTACTGGGTAAGTAATGACAGAAATACCTCTAGACATTTTTTTAACTATATTGAATGTTCATTGCAGGAATTTTTATGTCCCCCAGGTGCTACAGTTTCTGAGCACAACTGTATCAGCTAACATTAACTTTCCCTGTATAGGAAGTTGTTAGCCCCCTTTAATTTTAACTTACTAAAGAAGAAAAAAACTAGCATAAATTGAAATGTCTTTATAGATACTCCTGGACCTGTGTCGGACTTCAAGGTTTCAGATGTCACCAAGATGTCATGCCATCTTTCATGGGCACCTCCAGAGAATGATGGTGGTAGCCCAGTGACTCATTACATCCTGCAGAAACGTGAAGCTGACAGGAAGACATGGGGAACAGTCACCGCAGAACTAAAGAAAACTAGTTTCCACATAGCTAACCTTGTACCTGGAAATGAATATTTCTTTAGAGTAACAGCAGTAAATGAATACGGGTCAGGTGTTCCAAGTGACATACCAAAACCAATTCTAGCAACAGATCCCCTAAGTAAGTATGTCTTTATGCACATTTTATGCTTTTTCTCTAATTTTAATAAGGTTTTGCATTTTTTGAAAGTTAGTGTTTCTGAATTGGACAATGCTACTAACTACTGAATGAAAAACAAATATTTCTGTGCCATTTTCTTTCAAAGAATACAATCTATAATACCTTTGCAATTATTAAGAATTTTGCTCTTTTCTATATTGTCCCTGTTGAGATAGCATGGATAGCATCCAATAATTCAACAAGAATTCCGTAGTCAGAAAATCTTCAAAATTCAGTGTTTAATGGACTTTTTTTTTTTCTTTCCCCCTGAAAGGTGAACCTGATCCACCAAGAAAACTTGAAGTTACTGAAATTACAAAGAATAGTGCTACTTTAGGCTGGCTGCCACCACTGCGTGATGGAGGCTCGAAAGTTGATGGGTACATTGTTAGTTACAAAGAAGATGACCAACCAGTGGATCGCTGGACAGAATATTCAGTTGTTAAAGATCTCTCCATTGTTGTAGCTGGTCTGAAAGAGGGAAAGAAGTACAAGTTTAGAGTGGCAGCTAGAAATGCTGTAGGAGTAAGTTTGCCCAGGGAAACTGAAGGAATATTTGAAATTAAAGAACAACTCAGTAAGTAATAATTTAAATACTATCTACGTGCAATATCCTACTTTAATAATGAAATGAGCAAGAATTCTAGTTCTTTGAGTGAGTCCCAGAAAGACATATGCTTTATGAAGTCATCTGGGGGATTATTATTAATTGTGTTGAATATTTTGATGTATCAGAAAGGATGGAGTTGACCATTAATTCAGAATTATTAAAGAAATTTGCAGGTACGGTTTCAGTTGGAACCAGAAGATAGGAACTAAGGAGAAATAATAAATACCTTCAATGAACTTAAAATGAAAGAGAGTGTATAGTAGACTGAGAGATAAACAGGGACAAAAGTGGAAGCTGTTTTAAGATAAGAAAAAACAAGTTGTTTATATTGGTTGAGAATGGAAAGCAAAAGGTAGGAGGATAGGTTGGCCTAATTAAGGTGGTAGGATCCCTGAGGCACAGGAAGACATATAGGGGTAAGGAGCAGATGAAAAGAACCTTCTTTTGTGAAACGGAAAGAGGAGGAGATAGGTATAGGAGCAAAACAGAATGAAATCTAGCCAATGGCAGGTAGAAAAGTACAGCAAACATACTTCCAGGTTTCTTTTGGAAGAAATTGGAAAGATTTTGTGCAAAAGAAGTAGAAGAAGGGATTCTACTTCACAAATAATTCAAGAGTATAAAACAATTGACTGTGGAAATGGTTTTAGTTCAGAGAGAACTTGTCTTTCCTTTTTCCTCCTTCATGTTTGTCTTGTAGAAAGTCAGCAATAACTGAGCAACACGTTCCAGATATAGAGGAATTGTGTGTCATGCATTAATAGTACACAAGTCTCCACATAAACATGTGAGAAGGCAATCCAAATTCAAAAATATTCTTTTATAAATTATACAGGAATGTGAAAGTAAGACTGGAACAGATATTGCACACTGCAAAATCTCTAGTTGTCCATAGGTGGAACCCAAATTAAAAACTATTCAGTCATTCCTACTGGTGATTCCACTGGAGAGACAAGCAGAGGACTTTCACATGAAAACATAAGAAAAAGTAAATTAATGTGCCACAGAAGCTGAACTTACATGTCTGTCTGTGATTTATTTTTTTTCCAGTCCCACCTAAGATCCTGATGCCTGATCACGTGCACATTAAAGCAGGAAAGAAACTGAGAATTGAAGCTCATGTGTATGGGAAGCCTCAGCCAGTCTGTAAATGGTTGAAAGGAGATCAAGATGTACTTACATCCAGTCGCCTTGCTGTGCATAAAGCAGAAAAGTCTTCTGTTCTTATCATTAAGGATGTGACTAGAAAAGATTCTGATTTTTACACTCTTACTGCAGAAAATAGCTCTGGTACTGATAGTCAGAAAATCAGAGTGATAGTCATGGGTATGTTCCATTTGATTATTTTTAAACCCAGCTTTATACAAAGCTAGTTTTAGTATATTCCAGTGGTTGCCATTTTCCTTCATCCCTTTTTTCTTAATACACTTTTTTTTGTGCAGATAAACCAGGTCCACCACAGCCTCCATTTGATATTTCTGAAATTGATGCTGATGCTTGCACTCTTGCATGGCATATACCTCTTGAAGATGGTGGCAGTAACATTACAAACTATGTAGTTGAGAAATGTGATGTAAGCCGAGGAGACTGGGTAACAGCTTTAGCTTCTGTCACAAAGACAAGCTGCAGAATTGGAAAACTGATTCCCGGAGAAGAGTATATGTTCCGTGTTCGTGCTGAAAATCGTTTTGGGATATCTGAGCCTCTTACTTCTGGCAAGATGATTGCAAGGTTCCCATTTGGTATGTCAGTTTTTCATAGCAGCATTTCTCTTTTTAGTCCTACGGGTAAGAAAGCATGTGATTGATATCCATCTTTGTACTTCTTTCTAGATGTTCCTAGTGAACCAAAGAATGCACGTATTACCAAGGTCAATAAGGACTGCATTTTTGTTGCCTGGGATAAACCAGATAGTGATGGAGGCAGTCCAATCACTGGTTATCTCATTGAGCGCAAAGAAAGGAACAGTTTACTGTGGGTGAAAGCCAATGACACAGCTGTGCGCTCCACAGAATACCCTTGTGTGGGACTCATCGAAGGTCTTGAGTATACTTTCAGAATTTATGCATTGAACAGAGCTGGAGCAAGCAAACCTAGTAAACCAACTGAGTTTGTCACAGCAAGAGCACCAGTTGGTAAGCCAAACATATCAATAATTTCCAACAGGCTACTGTTTTGTAGTCATTTTCAATTATCTGCAACTCTCTGATCTTTAGTTTACCCTTATGTTAATATTTTCACATTTATTGTGACTCCACTGTGAGTGCACTCTGTGGGTATGCTGTAAATAGGATCCAGCACTATTAAAGCCCATGATCTTATTTGCCTCAGATCCTCCTGGAAAACCTGAAGTTATTGATGTCACTAAGAGTACTGTATCACTGATATGGACAAGACCAAAGCACGATGGTGGTAGCAAACTTATTGGCTACTTCGTTGAAGCTTGCAAATTACCTGGTGATAAGTGGGTTCGGTGCAATACAACGCCACATCAAATACCCCTAGAAGAGTACACTGCTACTGATTTGGAAGAAAATGCTCAATACCAATTTAGAGCAATAGCCAAGACAGCAGTTAACATTAGTCGACCTTCAGAACCTTCAGATCCAGTGACCATTCATCCAGAAAATGGTAAGAAATGGAAAAGCATTTGAGAACTGATAAGAGTCTGTGCATATTGAACTAACACTCATGAAAAATTAGATATTTATCTCTTACTAGATTAATTAACTCTTGGGCTCTTTCCTTCCAGTTCCCCCCAGAATAGAGTTGGATCTGTCTATGCAATCACAGCTTACAGTAAAAGCTGGGACTAATGTGCGCCTGGAGGCAAATGTTTATGGCAAGCCAATGCCAACAATCACCTGGAAGAAAGAAGGAGAAGTTCTAAAGCCATCTGAAGGTGTTAAGATCACCACTAAGAGAAATCTTGCTACAGTTGAGTTGTTCAGTGTTAACAGGAAGCAAACAGGAGACTATACTATTACTGCTGAAAATGCAAGTGGATCAAAGTCAGCAACCATTAAGCTTAAAGTACTTGGTAAGCTAAAGACTTAATAAATACATTTATACTTAAATGATACAAGAGACAGCGGTATAACAATGTGATGTTAATTCTTCTAGATAAGCCTGGTCCACCAGCCTCCGTTAAAATCAAACATATGTATGCAGATCGCGCAATGCTTTCTTGGGAGCCTCCTCTGGAAGATGGAGGTTCAGAAATTACTAACTATATTGTAGACAAGCGTGAAACAAGCAGACCGAACTGGGCCCAAGTCAGTGCCAATATACCCATTACAAGCTGCACAGTGGAGAAACTAATAGAAGGACATGAGTATCAGTTCCGCATATGTGCTGAAAACAAATATGGTGTTGGAGACCCTATCTTAACTGAACCAGCGGTTGCTAAGAATCCATATGGTGCGTGCTTTGTGGGATAGCTTCATTAGTCACTGGGGGGTTTTGTACACTTAAAAATGTGAACATAACTTTCAAATAAATCTTCACAGACGTACCCGGACCTTGTGACCCACCGGTAATTAGCAATGTAACAAAAGACTTTATGACCGTCAGCTGGAAGCCACCAGCTAGCGATGGTGGATCCCCAATAACTGGTTATATACTTGAGAAGCGTGAAACTAAGGCTCTTAACTGGACAAAGGTGAACAGAAAGCCTGTCATTGAAAGAACTGTTAAGGCTACTGGACTCCAAGAAGGAACAGAATATGAGTTCCGAGTGATAGCATTGAATAAGGCCGGACCTGGCAAACCCAGCGCACCATCTAAAGCAGTGTATGCTCGTGATCCTCAATGTAAGCTAAAAGTCTCAGATATTTTCCATGGTTATTTCCAAATACCTTTGTACAGTATTTGGTATGATAACTTTATGTTATTTTCATTCTCAGATCCTCCTGGCCCACCTGCTTTCCCGAAAGTGGTGGATACTACTCGTAATTCGATAAGCCTGTCATGGGGCAAACCAGCATATGATGGAGGAAGCCCTATTATTGGTTATCTAGTGGAAGTAAAAAGAGCTGACACAGACAACTGGGTCAGATGCAATCTACCCAAGAACTTACAGGCTACACAATTTGTCGTAACAGGGCTGATGGAAGACACAGAGTACCAATTCCGCGTTTATGCTGTCAATAAGATTGGATACAGCGATCCAAGTGATGTTCCTGATACACACACTGCCAAAGACATTTTAAGTATGTTCACAGAAAACAAATTACCTTGTTGACTTTTGCTTTAATTCATAGGATGGGTTTCAAAGACAGGGTTTGTCACAGATCACAGAAGCAGATTAATTTGGAATGTGTCATTTCTCAGAAAATGTAAGCTAGAAGTGGCTAATTTGGAAGAGAATTTGACAGTTAGGAACTGAGTAGAATCTGACTTGTGTGTACTTTTTTCATTTGTATGCTAGATACTCTTCTGCCTCCTATTTTGCATCTTCAAGAAGTTTTTCTCCAATCCTAAAATTAGACTTTTCAGATACCTCTTCTATTCTTAAAACTTTGAGTATTCTTCATGCCTTCTAAATAATTTGAAGCCAAGATTACTATTCTGAGCATCTGTGTGGCACGCTATTTAATTGCATGACACCTGCTCTTTAAGAGCCATGCTGGCTCCTACATGCATTTTGCTGCATGTACAAAAGCATTGCTTCACAGAACTGTCTTGGTTCAAGATAGGCAGTACAGTCCAGGACGCTTTGAAACTCCTTGAATTCTAGAAGAACTAAGTGATTTATTTACACAATAAGTAATGTAAGTGGTGGGAAAGGCAGGGAAAAAAAGAAACTGAAGTCAGTGAAAAAAAAATGCCAAGTTTACAAATGATCTCAAAATGGGAGTCACGACACTAACTCACTAAGATCATCACAGGCATAAGAACAAGGTAGCTAATCTCGTAAAATGCCAGTGAAGGGGGACTTTTTGTTGCAGTAACTTTAGTGATAGTCTTAAAGATGACATTTTAATTCAATGTTTTTTGTTAAACACACAGTTCCTCCTGAAGGAGAACTTGATGCAGAACTAAGGAAAGTTCTTGTGTTGCGTGCTGGAGTCACAATGAGACTTTATGTGCCAGTAAGAGGACGCCCACCTCCAAAGATTACATGGTCCAAAGTGGGTGCCAACCTAAGAGATAGACAAGGATTAGATATCAAGTCAACTGATTTTGATACCTTCCTGCGTTGTGAAAATGTAAATAAATACGATGCTGGAAAATATGTCCTCAGTCTGGAGAACAGCTGTGGCAAAAAGGCATACACCATTGTTGTAAAAGTACTTGGTAAGTGTCAGGGTTTTGCCCATTATAATACATTTGTTAACTTTTTAATTGATAATTGTTTGTATTTTGTTTACTAAATCAAATGTGGGGTTGTTGTGTTTAGATACTCCAGGCCCTCCAATTAACTTGATTGTAAAGGAAGCATCTAAGGATTCTGCCTACATTACATGGGAACCTCCACTAATAGATGGTGGCAGTCCAATCACAAATTATGTTGTTGAAAAACGTGATGCAGAAAGAAAGTCATGGTCCACAGTAACAACGGAATGTCCAAAGACAAGCTACAGGGTAACTAACTTAGAAGAAGGGAAATCTTACTTCTTCAGGGTTTTTGCTGAAAATGAATATGGCATTGGTGACCCCTGTGAAACTCGTGATGCTGTTAAAGCTTCTGGTAAGAAAAATTCATCCATTTCACCTATTTTGGTACTCAAATAATTTTTATTTTTAGCTCAAATGGACACTTACTATGCTTTTCTTCTCCTAGAAACACCTGGGCCTGTTGTGGATCTAAAAGCTTCAGCTGTAACAAAATCATCATGCAATTTAGTATGGAAAAAACCTATCAGCGATGGCGGAAGCCGCATTTTTGCATACATTGTCGAAGTCCTAATTGGTGAAGATAAATGGCAAGAGGTTATGCGGGCAAAGAACCTCCATTTCTCAATGAGAGACCTAAAAGAAGGACAAGAATACACTTTCAGAGTGAGAGCCCAAAACGATGCTGGATATGGAACTCCAAGAGAGCTCACAATTGTAGCAAGAGATGATGTTGGTAAGAAACAACTTAAGAGCATTGATTCAGTGCTTCACTTACCCAAATTACATTTAGTTTATACTTGCTATCACTACTATGCATACATACAAATCAGATGCCTTCAAAATAGCACCTTAATTTTATGACACAGTTTATGCATGGTTGAACAATCAGTTTATTTTATTTTTACAGTGGCACCTGATCTTGATTTAAGAGATCTACCTGATTTATGCTATACAGCTAAAGAGGGCAGCAATTTCCGTCTTAAAATCCCAATTAAAGGCAAGCCTGTCCCAGCTGTGACTTGGAAAAAAGACGAGGACCAGGCACTTACTGAGAGTGGAAGAGTTGCATTTGAATCTACAGCAGTAAACACCACACTTGTAGTACATGACTGCCAGAAAGTTGATGCCGGAAAATACACAATAACTCTGAAGAATGTTGTTGGCAGCAAGGAAGGCATTATTTCTGTGAAAGTTGTTGGCAAACCTGGCATACCAACAGGTCCGGTGAAATTTGAAGAAGTCACCGCCGATGCCATAACCTTAAAGTGGGGCCCTCCGAAAGATGATGGTGGTTCAGAAATCACTAACTATGTCCTAGAGAAGAGAGATAATATAAACAATAAGTGGGTGACTTGTGCCTCTGCAGTCCAGAAAACCACGTTTAGAGTTACAAGACTGCATGAAGGAAATGAATATACATTCAGGATCAGGGCTGAAAATAAATATGGAGTAGGTGAAGGTCTTAAATCTGATCCTGTCATTGCAAAACACCCATTTGGTAAGTATGTGTTTTAATTGTCAAAATTGAACAAAAAATGGTTTAGGGGTGATATTTATTTTTAATGTTACTGCTTTTTTTTTTATATTGTTTAGACGTGCCAGATGCTCCTCCACCTCCCACCATTGTTGATGTTAGGCATGAATCTGTAGCTTTAACCTGGACTGATCCCAGAAGAACTGGAGGCTCACCAATCACAGGTATATCCCCAAAAGCCACCCTAGTATTTCCGTTCTTAATAGTTCTTTCTCTCTGTCAAAGGGTAAGGTAAAACTATCAACTGCTTATGCTTTAAATTGATTGATTTATTAATTGATTTCACTGTTTTACTACTTACTCTTTCTCTATGATGACTTCTTGAAAAAATTTAATTTAAAAGTCAGTAAAGACAGAGAAACCGTATTTTTGCACAGAGACAAAACATCTAAAGAAAAAACACTCACCTATTTGTTACATTACTTGTGTCTATAAAATTAGCAAGTTGCATTTACAAACATCTCATTGTTACAATTACATACATCTGTAATGTATGTCCACACCCATCTCCTAATCTGGTCTTCAGTGTGTCCCTCTTGCACAATGCTTATGTTACATGCCATACAGGCAGTGTGACGTTTCCTAATGCTATGAGAAATCATGATTTATAGAAAATCTCTCATATTTTCATCTCACCATTTATCTCCTAGGCTATCACATTGAAGTCAAAGAAAGAAATAGTCTTCTGTGGAAGAGAGCAAATAAAACACCAATAAGAATGAAAGATTTCAGAGTGACAGGGTTAACTGAAGGTCTGGAATATGAATTCAGAGTCATGGCAATCAATATGGCTGGAGTAGGTAAACCAAGTCTGCCATCTGAACCAGTTGTGGCACTTGATCCTATTGGTAAGTCATCAGGAGAAGAAAAAAGGAAAATTCTGAACTTTGGAATAACTTTTGTTTGACCATTATTTATTATTTTTTCTTCTAGATCCCCCTGGGAAACCTGAAGTTATAAATGTAACTAGAAACTCAGTAACACTCATTTGGACAGAACCAAAATATGATGGTGGACATAAGTTAATTGGCTATATTGTTGAAAAGCGTGATTTACCCTCAAAAACTTGGACAAAAGCTAATCATGTGAATGTTCCAGACTGTGCATTTACTGTAACTGACCTCACTGAAGGCTCCAAATATGAGTTCAGAATTAGAGCAAAGAACACTGCTGGAGCTATCAGTCCTCCATCTGAATCCACAGAAACCATAATATGCAAGGATGAGTATGGTATGTAGATTGCATTAAAAACGTAGCATTTTATTTTAATTATTAATACCAAATCCTCCTTTTTTTTTTTTAATCCCCTATATTCTTGTTATAACAATTGGAGTGGTTTGTTTGTTTTCACAGAGGCACCAAGCATTGTTATTGATCCTACTTTGAAGGAAGGTCTAACAGTAAAAGCAGGAGACACCATTACAGTATCTGCTATTAGTATCCGTGGCAAACCACCTCCAACTTCAGCATGGTCCAAAGCTGGAAAAGATTTTAGACCTTCAGAACTTGTGCACATTGAAACCACACCAACTTCTTCTACTTTAACTGTCAAATATGCAGCCAGAAAAGATTCTGGAGAATATACAATCACTGCAACCAACCCTTTTGGCACTAAGCAGGAGAGCGTACATGTGAAAGTTCTAGATGTTCCAGGACCTCCGGGGCCTATTGAGATCAGCAATGTTTCAGCAGAAAAAGCGACTCTTACATGGTCACCTCCTGCAGAAGATGGTGGATCACCGATCAAATCATATGTTCTTGAAAAGAGAGAAACTAGCCGACTGCTCTGGACATTGGTTGCTGAAAATATTGAAAGCTGTAGGCATGTTGTTAGCAAGCTCATTCAAGGAAATGAATACGTTTTCCGTGTATCGGCAGTAAATCAATATGGCAAAGGTGAACCAGTACAATCAGAACCAGTTAAAATGGTGGATAGATTTGGTACGTAGAACAAACTAAGAGGTTCCAGTGTAGGTTTTTTAATCTTTGAAGACTTGACTTTTGGTTTAACTGTATTTTTTTTTTCTTCCTTAAAAGGTCCCCCAGGCCCTCCTGGAAAACCAGAAGTAACAAATGTGACTAAAAATACTGTCACAGTTACCTGGAAAAGGCCAGTAGATGATGGTGGAAGTGAAATCACGGGTTACTATGTGGAGCGAAGAGAAAAGAAAGGTTTAAGATGGGTCAGAGCGACAAAGAAAACAGTTTCAGACCTTAGATGCAAAGTAACTGGTCTGCTGGAAGGAAATGAATATGAATTCCGTGTCAGTGCAGAAAACAGAGCAGGAGTTGGACCACCAAGTGATGTTTCAAATTCAGTCATATGCAAAGATGTTGCATGTTAGTATCACGCCTTTTCTTTTTTGGAAGTGGGTGGGATGGGTGGGGAGCACGTTCAGACACTGTAAGAGTGGCTCCCTCTGTAATGTAATGTTTTATCTTTTCCTCATTTTTCAGACCCACCTGGTCCACCTGCAAATCCAAGAGTGACTGATACTACAAAGACAAGTGCATCTTTAGCCTGGGGCAAGCCTCACTATGATGGTGGTCTTGACATCACTGGCTATATAGTAGAGCATCAAAAGGAAGGAGAAGAAGAATGGGTAAAAGACACGACAGGGACTGCTTTAAGAATCACTCAGTTCGTTGTTGCTCATCTGCAGACAGGAGCCAAATACAATTTCAGAATCTCTGCCATGAATGCTGCAGGTGTTGGTGAGCCAGCAATAATTCCAAGTGTGGAAATCAAAGACAGGGAAGAGATTCCTGACTTTGAATTAGATGCTGAGCTAAGAAGAACGCTTGTTGTTAGAGCTGGATTAACTATTCGGATTTTTGTGCCAATTAAAGGACGTCCGACTCCAGAAGTCACATGGACAAAAGATGGTGTTTCACTCAAAGGACGTGCCAGTATTGAAAATACAGACTCTTTCACACTCTTGATTGTCACAGAGTGCACCAGATATGATGCTGGAAAATATGTGATGACTCTTGAAAATGCTGCTGGTAAGAAGACTGGCTTTGTAAATGTAAAAGTCTTGGATACACCAGGTCCACCAATAAACCTTAAGCCTAGAGAAATAACCAAAGACAGCATCACCCTCCAATGGGATATGCCTCTGATAGATGGCGGTTCGCGTATAACAAACTATATTGTTGAGAAACGTGAATCAACTCGGAAAGCATATTCAACAGTCACAACCAACTGCCAGAAGTGTTCCTTCAGGGTTCCTAATTTGGCTGAGGGGTGTGAATACTATTTCAGAGTGCTGGCTGAAAATGAGTATGGTATTGGTGAACCAGCTGAAACTGCAGAACCAGTAAGAGCTTCTGAGGCACCATCCCCACCTGAGAGCCTAAATATTATGGATATAACACGGAATTCAGTTAGCTTGGCTTGGCCAAAACCAGAACATGATGGTGGTAGCAAGATCACTGGATATGTAATTGAAGCACAGAGAAAAGGAACCAACCAGTGGACACACATCACCACTGTAAAAACGCTGGACTGTATAGTAAAGAACCTAACTGAAAATGAAGAGTATACTTTCCAGGTTATGGCAGTTAATAGTGCTGGAAGAAGTGCCCCAAGAGAAAGCAGGCCAGTTATTATCAAGGAGCAGACGATGCTACCAGAGTTTGATCTCCGTGGTATCTACCAGAAAACAGTCATTGCCAAAGCTGGTGACAATATCAAGATTGAAATCCCTGTGCTGGGTCGTCCAAGGCCTACTGTGACTTGGAAGAAAGAGGACCAGATACTTAAGCAAACGCAAAGGGTAAATTATGAAAATACTGCAACTGCAACCATACTAACCATCAATGAATGTAAACGAAGTGATAGTGGTCAATATCCACTGTCAGCTAAAAATATTGTTGGAGAAGTTAGTGAAGTAATCACAGTTCAGGTTCATGACATACCTGGACCTCCTACTGGACCAATCAAATTTGATGAAATTTCATCTGACTTCCTAACATTCTCCTGGGAGCCTCCTTTGGATGATGGTGGTGTACCAATAAGTAACTATGTTGTAGAAATGCGTCAAACTGACAGTACCACATGGACTGAATTGGCAACCACAGTGATACGGACTACATTTAAAGCCACTCGTCTTACTACTGGAGTTGAGTATCAGTTTCGTGTTAAAGCTCAAAACAGATATGGAATTGGTCCAGCCATTACTTCAGAGTCTGTAGTTGCCAACTACCCGTTCAAGGTACCTGGGCCTCCTGGCACTCCTCAGGTGATTGCAGTCACCAAAGAAACCATGACCATTAGCTGGAATGAGCCAGTTACTGATGGTGGAAGCCCAATTCTGGGTTATCACATTGAAAGAAAAGAACGAAATAGCATTCTTTGGCAGACTGTAAGTAAAATGCTGGTATCAGGCAATATCTTTAAATCAACTGGACTTACCGATGGCATTGCATATGAATTCCGTGTTATAGCAGAAAATCTGGCTGGGAAGAGTAAGCCAAGCAAGCCATCTGAGCCTGTATTTGCCCTAGACCCGATAGATCCACCTGGTAAGCCGATACCTCTGAACATTACAAGACATGCAGTTACACTGAAGTGGACTAAACCAGAATATAATGGAGGTTTTAAGATAACTGGCTACACTGTTGAAAAAAGAGACCTTCCTAATGGCCGTTGGCTGAAGGCTAATTTCAGCAATATACTAGAGACTGAATTCACTGTAAGTGGTTTGACAGAAGATGCTGCCTATGAATTCCGTGTGATTGCTAGAAATGCTGGTGGGGCTGTTAGTCAGCCCTCTGAGCCATCAGATGCAATAACTTGTAGAGACGACATTGAAGCACCAAGGATAAGGGTGGATGCTAAATACAAAGACTCCTTAGTGCTGAAAGCAGGTGAAGTTTTCAGACTTGAGGCTGATGTTTCAGGTCGCCCTCCACCAACTATGACATGGACAAAAGGAGAAAAAGAACTTGAAGACACAGCAAAATTAGAAATAAAAATAGCAGATTTCTCTACTGTTCTTATCAATAAAGATTCTTCAAGAACAGATGGCGGTGCCTATACACTCACTGCAACAAATCCTGGTGGCTTTGCCAAGCATATCTTCAATGTTAAAGTTCTTGATAGACCGGGTCCCCCAGAAGGGCCTTTGGCTGTGTCTGAAGTCACTGCAGAAAAATGTGTGCTGTCATGGTTACCTCCGCTGGATGATGGAGGAGCAAAGATTGACCATTATGTGGTTGAAAAACGTGAAACCAGTAGATTGGCATGGACGGCTGTAGCCACAGAAGTTCCATTAACTAAACTGAAGGTTACTAAGCTGTTGAAGGGCAATGAGTACGTGTTCCGTGTTATGGCTGTTAACAAATATGGAGTTGGTGAGCCTCTGGAATCAGAGCCCATTCTTGCAGTAAATCCATATGTGCCACCTGATCCACCTAAAACACCTGAAGTTACAGCAATTACAAAAGACTCTATGGTTGTCTGTTGGGGCCATCCTGATTCTGATGGTGGGAGCCCGATAACTAACTATATTGTGGAACGTCGAGACAGGGCTGGTCTACGGTGGGTGAAATGTAACAAACGGGTTGTTACTGACTTACGTTATAAAGTGTCTGGACTGACAGAAGGCCACGAATATGAATACAGAGTCATGGCTGAAAATGCTGCTGGAGTCAGTGAGCCAAGCCCAACCAGTCCATTCTATAAAGCTTGTGATACTGTATTTAAGCCTGGCCCCCCAGGTAATCCTCGTGTTTTAGACAGCAGCAAGTCCTCAATTACAATAGCATGGAACAAACCAATATATGATGGTGGTTCAGAGATCACAGGTTACATGGTTGAGATCGCACTACCTGAAGAAGATGAGTGGAAGATTGTAACTCCACCAGTAGGTCTAAAGGCCACTTCTTTTACCATAACTGACCTAAAAGAAAATCAAGAGTACAAAATACGGATATATGCTATGAACTCTGAGGGTCTTGGAGAACCTGCTCTTGTTCCTGGGACACCAAAAGCTGAAGAAAGAATGCTACCTCCAGAGATTGAACTCGATGCAGAACTCCGTAAAGTTGTCACTATTAGAGCCTGCTGTACTTTACGGCTCTTTGTCCCAATTAAAGGAAGACCAGCACCTGAAGTAAAATGGACAAGAGAGCATGGGGAATCTTTGGATAGAGCAAGCATTGAATCAACAAGCTCTTATACTCTACTTATTGTTGAAAACGTAAATAGATTTGATAGTGGCAAATACATATTGACAATCGAAAACAGCTCAGGTAGTAAGTCAGCGTTTGTGAACGTCAGAGTTCTTGATACCCCAGGGGCACCTCAAGATTTGAAAATAAAAGAAGTTACAAAATCATCAGTTACACTCACATGGGAGCCTCCTCTCATAGATGGTGGCTCTAAAATAAAAAATTACATTGTTGAAAAGCGTGAATCAACAAGAAAAGCTTATTCAACTGTTAACGCCAATTGCCATAAGACCAGCTGGAAAGTCGATTCACTACAAGAAGGCTGCAACTACTACTTCAGAGTCCTAGCTGAAAATGAGTATGGAATAGGCCTTCCAGTTGAAACTTCAGAATCAGTAAAAGTATCAGAAAGACCTCTTCCACCAGGGAAAATAACTTTGTTAGATGTGACAAGGAATAGCGTATCCTTATCTTGGGAAAAACCTGAACACGATGGTGGTAGCAGAATTCTAGGCTACATTGTAGAAATGCAAAGCAAAGGCAGTGAAAAGTGGTCAACTTGTGCTACAGTAAAAGTTACTGAAGCCACCATCACAGGACTGATCCAGGGTGAAGAATACACCTTCCGTGTTTCAGCTCAGAATGAGAAAGGTATCAGTGATCCTCGACAGCTGGGTATACCAGTTGTTGCAAAAGATCTTGTGATTCCACCAGCCTTCAAACTACTGTTTACCACTTTCAGTGTTCTAGCAGGAGAGGACTTAAAGGTTGATGTCCCTTTTGTTGGTCGACCCAAACCTGCAGTGTTTTGGCATAAAGATAACGTGGCATTGAAGCAGACTACAAGAGTAAATGCAGAAAGTTCAGAAAATAACACAGTGTTAACAATAAAAGAAGCATGCAGAGAAGATGTGGGAACATATTTAGTTAAACTTACAAACTCTGCAGGTGAAGCAACTGAGACCCTAAATGTTGTTGTCCTTGACAAACCAGGACCTCCAACTGGACCAGTGAAAGCAGATGAAGTAACAGCAGATAGTATTACCATTTCCTGGGAACCACCTAAGTATGATGGTGGTAGCTCTATCAATAATTACATTGTAGAAAAAAGAGACACTTCCACCACCACTTGGCAGATTGTGTCAGCTACTGTCGCAAGAACAACTATAAAAGCATGTCGATTAAAGACTGGCTGTGAATATCAGTTCAGAATTGCAGCTGAGAACAGATATGGGAAGAGTACCTATCTCACTTCAGAGCCAATCATAGCCCAATACCCATTTAAAGTCCCTGGTCCACCTGGAACACCTTTTGTAACAAATGTCTCAAAGGACAGCATGGTGGTACAATGGCATGAACCCGTCAATGATGGTGGTAGCAAGATCATTGGGTATCACTTGGAGCGCAAAGAAAGAAACAGCATTCTGTGGGCTAAACTGAATAAAACACCTATTCCAGATACCAAATTTAAGACAACTGGCCTTGAGGAAGGTCTTGAATATGAGTTCAGAGTTTATGCAGAAAACATAGTGGGCATTGGAAAGGCAAGCAAGGCATCTGAATGTTATACTGCACATGACCCATGTGACCCTCCAGGTCGTCCAGAACCTATAATTGTCACAAGAAGCTCAGTAACACTTCAGTGGAAGAAACCTGTATATGATGGTGGAAGTAAGATTACAGGCTATGTTGTTGAAAAGAAGGAGCTACCTGATGGTCGTTGGATGAAAGCAAGCTTTACAAATGTCATTGATACCCAGTTTGAAGTAACTGGTCTAATTGAAAACCAGAGGTATGAGTTCCGTGTTATAGCACGAAATGCTGCAGGTGTTTTCAGTGAACCATCTGAGAGCTCAGGGGCAATTACAGCAAGAGATGAAGTAGAACCACCTCATATAAGTATGGATCCAAAATACAAGGACACTATTGTAGTGCATGCTGGTGAATCATTCAAGCTTGACGCTGATATTCATGGGAAACCAATACCTTCCATTCAGTGGTTAAAAGGCGATCATGAGCTGACAAACACTGCTCGTATGGAAATCAAAAGTACCGATTTTGCAACAAGCCTCAGTGTGAAAGAGGCCATTAGAGTTGACAGTGGTCAGTATGTGCTACTGGCAAAGAATGTTGCAGGTGAAAAGAAAGTTCCCGTTAATGTCAAAGTTCTTGATAGACCTGGACCACCAGAAGGACCTGTTGAGATTACAGGTGTTACTGCTGAGAAATGCATGCTGTCATGGAAACCTCCACTGCAAGATGGTGGTAGTGATATTTCACACTATGTTGTAGAAAAAAGGGAAACCAGTCGCTTGGTGTGGACAGTCGTTGATTCAAATGTGCAAACCCTAAACTGCAAAGTTACAAAACTTTTAGAAGGAAATGAATATGTTTTCCGCATCATGGCAGTAAATAAATACGGTGTTGGTGAACCTCTTGAATCTGAACCAGTACTGGCAAAGAACCCATTTGTAGTGCCACTTCCACCAAAGGCACCAGAAGTCACAGCGATTACCAAGGATTCTATGATAGTTGTATGGGAAAGGCCAGCCTCAGATGGCGGTAGTGAAATCTTGGGCTACATCCTTGAAAAACGAGATAAGGAAGGTATTCGCTGGACAAGATGTAACAAACGCCTGATAAGTGAACTGCGATACAGAGTGACTGGACTTATAGAAAATCATGATTACGAGTACAGAGTTTCAGCTGAAAATGCTGCTGGTCTTAGTGAACCAAGCCCACCTTCTACTTACTACAAAGCATGTGATCCTATTTACAAGCCAGGTCCACCCAATAATCCTAAAGTTGTGGATGTTACAAGATCTTCAGTTTTCCTTTCATGGGGTAAACCTATCTATGATGGTGGCTCTGAAATTCAGGGATACATTGTGGAAAAATGTGATGTAAGTGACGGTGAATGGGCAATTTGTACCCCTCCAACTGGAATTAAGAATACTCACATGGAAGTAGAAAAATTAGTGGAAAAACATGAATACAAATTCCGCATATGTGCAGTTAATAAAGCAGGAGTTGGAGAGCATGCAGATGTTCCTGGTTCTGTTATTGTGGAAGAAAAAATGGAGGCACCAGACCTTGACCTTGACATGGAATTAAGGAAGATTGTAAATGTGAGGGCAGGAGGTTCCTTAAGACTGTTTGTTCCCATCAGAGGTCGTCCAACACCTGAAGTAAAATGGGGTAAAATGGACGGTGAGATCAGAGAGACAGCTATTATTGATACCACTAGCAGCTTTACTTCCCTTGTTCTAGAAAATGTTAACAGATTTGATACTGGAAAGTATACTCTGACTTTAGAAAACATTGGTGGAACAAAGTCTGCCTTTGTCAGTGTAAGAGTACTGGATACCCCAAGTGCACCTGTTAATTTAAAAATCAGAGAGATCACTAAAGACTCTGTTTCACTTTCATGGGAGCCTCCTCTCTTGGACGGTGGAGCAAAAATAAAGAATTACATTATTGAAAAGCGTGAAGCAACCAGAAAGGCATATGCAGCTGTTGTAACAAACTGCCACAAGACTTCATGGAAAGTAGATCAACTTCAGGAGGGCTGCTATTACTTCTTTAGAATCTCTGCTGAGAATGAATATGGAATTGGCCTCCCTGCAGAAACCAGTGACCCGATTAAAGTTGCTGAAGTTCCACAGCCTCCTGGGAAAATAACAGTGGATGATGTCACAAGAAACAGTGTCTCACTAAGCTGGGCAAAACCTGAACATGATGGTGGCAGCAAAATCATACAATACATTGTTGAAATGCAAGCAAAGGGTAGTGAGAAGTGGTCAGAGTGTGCTCGTGTAAAAACACTTGAAGCAGTTATTACTAATCTAACTCAAGGAGAAGAATATCTTTTTAGAGTAATGGCTGTAAATGAAAAGGGTAAGAGTGATCCTAGAGCACTTGCAGTTCCAATAGTTGCCAAAGACCTGGTGATTGAACCTGATGTGAGACCTGCTTTCCACAGTTACAGTATCCAAGTGGGACAAGATCTGAAAGTGGAAATACCAATTGCAGGTCGACCTAAACCAACTGTTACCTGGGTAAAAGATGGCCAGCCATTAAGGCAGACGACAAGAGTCAATGTTAGCGATTTGACTGATCTAACTATACTGAATATTAAAGAAACTAGCAAAGAGGACAGTGGCACTTATGAAATCACTGTGGCTAATGTTGTTGGGCAAAAGTCTGCCTCTATTGAAATTATAACTCTAGACAAACCTGACCCTCCAGCAGGACCCGTGAAGTTTGATGAAATAAGTGCAGAAAGTATCACGCTATCGTGGAATCCCCCAGTGTACACAGGCGGCTGCCAAATCACCAACTATGTTGTTCACAAGAGAGATACAACCACCACTGTATGGGAAACAGTTTCAGCTACTGTTGCAAGAACTACATTGAAGGTGACTAAACTGAAAACCGGTTCAGAATACCAGTTCAGAATATTTGCTGAGAACAGGTACGGGCAGAGTTTTGCGTTGGAATCTGCACCAGTTGTAGCACAGTACCCCTACAAGGAACCAGGGCCTCCTGGCACACCATTTGTGACAACAGTTACAAAAGACTCCATGGTCGTACAGTGGCATGAACCAATAAATGATGGTGGCAGTAGAGTGTTGGGCTACCATCTTGAGAGGAAGGAGAAAAACAGCATTTTATGGACTAAAGTGAACAAGACTATCATTCAGGACACAAGTTTTAAGACAACTAATCTTGAAGAAGGAATTGAATACGAGTTTCGAGTTTCTGCAGAAAATATTGTTGGTGTAGGCAAAACAAGTAAAGTTTCTGAGTGCTATGTAGCTCGTGACCCATGTGATCCTCCAGGTCGCCCAGAAGCTATAATAATAAAAAGAAGCTCTATTACTCTACAGTGGACCAAACCAGAATACGATGGTGGAAGTAAGATTACTGGTTATATTGTAGAGAAACGTGACTTACCAGATGGTCGCTGGATGAAAGCTAGCTTCACAAATATTATTGAAACTCAGTTCACTGTAACAGGGCTTACTGAAGACCAAAGATATGAATTTAGAGTAATTGCAAAGAATGCAGCAGGTACAATAAGCAGACCCTCTGACAGTACAGGACCAATAACAGCAAGGGATGAAGTTGAACTACCACGAATTTCAATGGATCCAAAGTACAAAGACACAGTTGTTGTTAATGCTGGTGAAACATTCAGACTTGAGGCTGATGTTCACGGAAAGCCACTACCAACCATTAAGTGGTACAAAGGAGATAAAGAGCTTGAGGAAACTGCTAGATATGAAATAAAGAACACAGATTTCAGTGCATTAATAATTGTAAAAGATGCTATTAGAGTTGATGGTGGGCAGTACATTTTAGAAGCTTCTAATGTTGCAGGAACAAAGACAGTACCAGTAAACGTAAAAGTCCTGGACAGGCCAGGACCTCCAGAGGGTCCAGTCCAAGTGACAGGAGTTACAGCTGAAAAATGTTCATTGGCATGGGCTCCTCCTCTTCATGACGGTGGCAGTGATATTTCTCATTACATTGTAGAGAAAAGAGAAACTAGTCGCCTAGCATGGACTGTTGTTGCTTCAGAGGTTTTACCTACAATGCTGAAAGTAACAAAACTCTTGGAAGGAAATGAATATGTTTTCCGTATTATGGCAGTTAACAAATACGGGGTCGGTGAGCCATTAGAATCTGTGCCAGTAATGATGAAAAATCCATTTGTAGTTCCTGGGCCACCAAAGGCCTTGGAAATTACCAACATCACAAAGGATTCTATGACTGTCTGCTGGAGCCGGCCAGATAGTGATGGAGGTAGTGAAATCATAGGTTACATTGTAGAAAAGAGAGACCGAGCAGGCATCAGATGGGTAAAATGCAATAAACGCCGAATTACAGATCTGCGATTAAGAGTTACAGGATTAACAGAGGATCATGAATATGAATTCAGAGTTTCTGCTGAAAATGCTGCTGGAGTGGGTGAACCAAGCCAAGTTTCTCCATACTATAAAGCTTGTGACCCCATGTTCAAGCCTGGCCCACCTACAAATGCCCATGTTGTGGATACCACCAAAAGTTCAGTTACACTTGGTTGGAGTAAACCTATTTATGATGGGGGTTGTGAAATCCAGGGATATCTTGTAGAAATCTGTAAAGCAGATGAAGACGAATGGTCGCTTGTTACTCCACAGACAGGTGTACGTGCCACTCGATTTGAAATCAAAAAACTTACTGAACATCAAGAATATAAGCTACGAGTCTGTGCCCTCAACAAGGTTGGTGTAGGAGAGGCTGCATCAGTTCCTGGTACTGTTAAACCAGAAGACAAACTTGAAGCTCCAGAACTTGATATTGATTCAGAGCTAAGGAAAGGGATAGTGGTTAGAGCTGGTGGGTCTGCTAGGATTCACATACCATTCAGGGGACGACCAACACCTGACATCACGTGGTCTCGAGAAGAAGGTGAATTCACAGAAAAGGTTCAGATTGATAAAGGCATAAACTACACACAACTTTCAATTGACAACTGTGACAGAAATGATGCTGGAAAGTACATTCTTAAGTTAGAGAACAGCAGTGGTTCCAAATCTGCATTTGTTACAGTAAAAGTCTTGGACACACCAGGACCACCACAAAACTTAGTGGTAAAGGATATAAAGAAGGATTCTGCTGTATTATCTTGGGAACCGCCCATTATTGATGGTGGTGCAAAGGTAAAGAACTATGTAATAGACAAGCGTGAGTCAACCAGGAAGGCATTTGCAAATGTAAGTGCTAAGTGTGGCAAGACAAGTTTTAAAGTTGAAAATCTTACAGAAGGAGCAATCTATTACTTCAGAGTTATGGCTGAAAATGAATTTGGAATCGGTGTTCCAGCTGAAACCACGGACGCTGTCAAAGCCTCAGAGCCACCTCTGCCTCCTGGGAAAGTAACACTCACTGATGTGACTCAGAGAAGTGCATCACTTACATGGGAAAAACCTGAACATGATGGAGGTAGCAGAATTTTGGGATACATTGTTGAAATGCTGCCTAAAGGAATAGAAAAATGGAGTGTTGTTAGCGAGACCAAAACATGCAATGCAGTTGTGTCTGGTCTGAGTCCAGGACAGGAATATCAATTTCATGTGATTGCCTACAATGAAAAAGGCAAAAGTGATCCCAGAGCACTTGGAATTCCTGTGATTGCTAAAGACTTGACAATTGAGCCAAGTTTCAAACTGATGTTTAATACATACAGTGTACAGGCTGGAGAAGATCTGAAGGTAGAAGTACCATTTATAGGTAGACCCAAACCTACTATTACTTGGACAAAAGATGAGCAGCCGCTGAAACAGACAACCAGAATACATATTCAGGATACATCAACATCAACTATCTTACATATTAAAGAAAGCAACAAGGAAGACTTTGGTAAATATACAGTAACAGCGACAAACACAGCAGGGACGGCAACAGAGCACCTGAGCATAATTGTACTGGAAAAACCTGGTCCACCACGAGGACCCGTCCGCTTTGACGAAGTTAGCGCAGACTTTGTTGTTTTATCATGGGACCCACCTGATTATACTGGTGGCTGCCAGATAAGCAACTATATAGTAGAAAAGCGTGACACAAGCACTACCACATGGAGCATTGTGTCAGCAACTGTTGCAAGAACAACTATCAAAGCAACAAAGCTTAAAACAGGATCTGAATACCAGTTCAGGATTTCTGCTGAAAATAGATATGGGAAGAGTTCTCCTTTGGATTCTAAAGCCATTGTTGTGCAATACCCCTACAAGGTGCCTGGGCCACCTGGAACCCCATTTGTAACAGCAGCTTCCAAGGACCATATGATTGTACAGTGGCATGAACCAGTTAATGATGGAGGAAGCAAAGTTCTAGGCTACCATCTTGAACGTAAAGATAAGAACAGCATTCTCTGGATAAAACAGAACAAGTCACTCATTGCAGACACCAAATATAAAACAGACGGCCTTGAAGAAGGTCTTGAATATGAGTTCAGAGTTTCTGCTGAAAACATTGTTGGCATTGGCAAAGTCAGCAAAGTATCAGAATTGTATGTTGCCCGAGATCCTTGTGACCCACCTGGCCGCCCAGAGGCCATTGTTGTTACAAGAAATAATATTACGCTGAAGTGGAAAAAACCAGAATATGATGGTGGAAGCAAAATAACTGGATATATTGTAGAAAAGAAAGAACTACCAGATGGTCGCTGGATGAAAGCCAGCTTTACAAATGTGTTGGAAACAGAATTTACAGTGAGTGGTCTTGTAGAAGACCAACGATATGAATTTAGAGTAATTGCAAGAAATGCAGCAGGGTGCTTGAGTGAACCATCTGAAAGTACAGGGCCCATTACTGCCAGAGATGAAATTGAAGCACCAGCGGCTTCACTGGATCCTAAATACAAAGATGTCATTGTTGTTCATGCTGGAGAAACATTTGTCCTTGAAGCGGATATCCACGGCAAACCTATTCCTGACATTACATGGTCAAAAGATGGTAAAGACCTTGAAGAAGCAACTGCAAGAATGGAAATTAAATCTACCATTCAGAAAACAACTCTTACTGTCAAGGACTGTATAAGAGTCGATGGAGGTCACTATACTCTTAATCTCAGAAATGTTGGTGGCACAAAATCTATACCAATCACTGTAAAAGTGCTTGACAGACCAGGACCTCCAGAAG
Organism: Psophia crepitans; assembly: GCA_013399095.1. Lineage (NCBI taxonomy): Eukaryota > Metazoa > Chordata > Aves > Gruiformes > Psophiidae > Psophia > Psophia crepitans. The sequence goes on from VWZZ01007168.1 coordinate 79,575, forward strand.
GACCTTTAAAGGTTACAGGTGTCACTGCAGAAAAATGCTACTTAGCATGGAGTCCACCTTTACATGATGGTGGTTCTAGTATCTCACATTATATCATTGAGAAGAGAGAAACAAGCCGGCTTTCGTGGACACAAGTAGCAACAGACGTGCAGGCTCTTAACCACAAAGTAACCAGACTCCTTGCTGGCAATGAGTACATTTTCCGTGTAATGGCAGTGAACAAATATGGAACTGGAGAACCTTTGGAATCTGAGCCAATTGTGGCTTGTAATCCATACAAACCCCCTGGTCCTCCTTCAACACCTGAAGTTTCAGCAATCACAAAAGATTCTATGGTGGTAACATGGGGTCGCCCAGAAGACAATGGGGGAGCTGAAATTGAAGGTTACATACTTGAAAAACGAGACAAAGATGGTATCCGATGGACCAAATGCAATAAGAAAAGACTGACAGACTTGCGATTCAGAGTAACAGGTCTTACTGATGGGCATTTCTATGAATTTAGAGTTTCCGCTGAAAATGCTGCAGGAGTAGGGGAACCCAGTGAGCCATCCATTTTCTATCGTGCTTGTGATGTATTATATCCACCAGGTCCACCAAGCAATCCAAAGGTTACAGACACTTCCAGGTCATCAGTTTCCCTTGCCTGGAGTAAGCCCATTTATGATGGTGGTGCTCCAGTTAAGGGATATGTAGTAGAAGTAAAAGAAGCTGCTGCTGATGAATGGACTACCTGCACCCCACCAACAGGCTTACAAGCAAAACAGTTCACCGTAACAAAACTTAAAGAGAACCAGGAGTATAACTTCCGCATCTGTGCCATCAACTCCGAAGGAGTAGGAGAACCTGCTACTATTCCTGGTACAGTGGTAGCAGCAGACAAGATTGAACCTCCTGAAATTGAACTTGATGCAGATCTCAGAAAAGTGGTCACTGTACGTGCTAGTGGTACATTACGCCTGTTTGTCACCATCAAAGGAAGACCAGAACCTGAAGTTAAATGGGAGAAAGCAGAAGGAACAATTAGTGATCGAGCTCAGATTGAAGTCACCAGTTCCTATACAATGCTGGTCATTGACAATGTGAACAGATTTGATAGTGGTAGATACAATCTTACGTTAGAGAACAACAGTGGCAAAAAATCAGCTTTTGTTAATGTCAGAGTGCTTGATACGCCTAGTGCACCTATAAACCTGACAATCAGAGAAGTGAAGAAAGATTTTGTAACATTAGCCTGGGAACCGCCACTTATTGATGGTGGAGCTAAAATTACCAACTACGTAGTTGAAAAGCGAGAATCCACAAGAAAGGCATATGCCACAATTACAAACAACTGCACTAAGAATTCCTTCAAAATTACTGAACTACAAGAAGGATGTAGTTATTACTTCCGAGTTCTAGCTGTAAATGAATATGGAGTTGGCTTACCAGCAGAAACACCTGACCCAATTAAGGTTTCTGAACCACCTTCTCCACCTGCAAAGGTCATTCTTGTTGATGTGACTCGCAACTCTGCTTCAATCAAATGGGAAAAGCCAGAGAGTGATGGTGGCAGTAAAATTACTGGTTATATAGTAGAAATGCAAACTAAAGGAAGTATAAAATGGAGTGCATGTACACAGGTGAAAACATTAGAAGCAACAATAACAGGTTTAAGTATGGGAGAAGAGTACAGTTTCAGAGTGATTGCTGTTAATGAAAAAGGAAAAAGTGATCCAAGAGAACTTGGTGTCCCAGTCATTGCAAAAGATATTGAAATCCAGCCATCTGCTGAGCTCCTTTTCAACACATTCACTGTGAAAGCTGGAGATGATCTTAAGATTGATGTGCCTTTCAGAGGGCGACCTCTTCCAACTGTTAGCTGGAAGAAGGATGGGAATCTCTTAAAAGAGACAACCAGGGTGAATGTTCAGACATCAAAGACTTCAACTTCACTGTCCATCAAGGAAGCTTCAAATGAAGATTTGGGACATTATGAATTACATCTTTCAAATACTGCTGGATCAACAACAGTTTCTTTAACTGTAGTTGTCCTTGACAGACCAGGACCACCAACTGATGTACATATTGATGAAGTTAGTGCTGATAGTGTAACTCTGTCTTGGAAACCTCCAGCATATGATGGTGGCTGCCATATTAGCAATTACATTGTGGAGAAGCGAGAAACTACCACAACAACGTGGGATGTAGTATCTGCAGCAGTTGCAAGAACATCAATTAAAGTATCTCGACTCGTCACTGGCTCTGAATATCAGTTCCGTATTTGTGCAGAAAACCGCTATGGGAAAAGCACTTTCACTAATTCTCCTTCCGTTGTGGCAGAGTATCCATTCAAGCCTCCGGGACCACCTGGAACTCCTCATGTGGCACACGCAACTAAAGCTTTCATGATTGTAACTTGGCAGGTACCAGTTAATGATGGAGGTAGCAGAGTACTAGGATATCACTTGGAGCGTAAAGAAAGAAGCAGCATTCTTTGGACAAAAGTCAACAAGAGCCTTATACCTGATACACAAATGAAAGTTACAGGTCTTGATGAAGGACTGATGTATGAATATCGTGTGTATGCTGAAAACATTGCTGGAATAGGCAAATGCAGTAAATCATGTGAACCAGTCGCTGCAAGAGATCCATGTGATCCTCCTGGTCAACCAGAAGTTACTAATATTACAAGAACATGTGTCTCACTGAAATGGACTAAACCAGAATATGATGGTGGAGCTAAAGTAACAGGATATATTATTGAACGCAGAGAGATGCCAGATGGTCGTTGGCTAAAGTGTAATTTTACTAATGTGCAAGAAACATACTTTGATGTAGGTGGACTTACAGAAGACCAGCGATATGAATTCCGTGTGATTGCAAAGAATGCTGCTGGACTCTTCAGTCAGCCATCTGAATCAACTGGACCTGTGACTGTAAAAGATGATGTGGAGGCTCCAAGAATTATGATGGATGCCAAATTCAGGGATGTAGTTGTGAAAGCTGGAGAAGTGTTTAAAGTCAATGCTGATATTGCAGGACGACCAATACCAGTGATTTCATGGACAAAGGATGGCAAGGAGCTTGAAGGAAAAGCTAGAGTTGAAATAGATTCAACAGACCACACTACTGCAGTAACCATTAAGGACTGTATCCGAGGTGATTCAGGACAGTATGTACTAACATTACAAAATGTTGCAGGAACAAAATCTTTGGCAATTAATTGCAAAGTACTTGATAGACCTGGCCCACCTGCAGGCCCATTAGAAATAAATGGCCTTACTGCTGAAAAGTGCCATTTATCATGGGGACCCCCTCAAGAAAATGGCGGTGCAGATATTGATTACTATATTGTAGAAAAACGTGAGACCAGCAGAATTGCATGGACACTTTGTGAAGGAGAGCTACGAACAACATCCTGTAAAGTGACAAAACTGCTGAAGGGCAATGAGTATATTTTCAGAGTAATGGGGGTTAACAAATATGGCGTTGGTGAGGCTCTAGAAAGTGTTGCCGTCAAAGCCCTAGACCCATTTACAGTTCCAAGTCCACCTACATCTTTAGAGATCACCAGCGTGAGCAAAGATTCGATAACTCTCTGCTGGGCAAGACCTGAGTCCGATGGAGGCAATGAGATCTCTGGCTACGTAATTGAAAGGCGTGAGAAAACTAGCCTAAGGTGGATTCGTGTAAACAAAAAGCCAGTTTATGATTTAAGAGTGAAATCATCTGGTCTCCGTCAAGGATGTGAATATGAATTCCGGGTTTATGCAGAAAATGCTGCTGGCCTCAGTCTTCCAAGTGAAACCACACCACTGATTCGGGCAGAAGATCCAATCTTCTTACCAGGTCCTCCATCTAAACCTAAAATTATGGATTCTACAAGGTCAAATATCACAATTGGGTGGACAAAGCCACTGTTTGATGGAGGTGCTCCAGTAACAGGATACACAGTTGAATACAAGAAAACTGATGAAACTGACTGGACAACTGCTATTCAGAACTTAAGAGGCACAGAATACACTGTAACTGGATTAGTATCTGGCTCTGAGTATGTCTTTAGAGTGAAATCCATTAATAAAATTGGTGTCAGTGAACCCAGTGATGTCTCGGAACCTCAGGTGGCAAAAGAAAGAGAAGAAGAACCTGCCTTTGATATTGACAGTGAAATGCGAAAGACTCTAATTGTAAAGGCTGGTGGATCATTCACAATGACTGTTCCTTTCAGAGGCAAACCAGTCCCAAATGTAACATGGAACAAACCAGACACTGATCTCCGTACGCGAGCAAGCATTGATACTTCCGATAATTGCACATCTCTTACTATTGAAAAAGCAACAAGAAATGATTCTGGAAAGTACACGTTAACATTGCAAAACAACCTGAACACTGCTACCTTGACTTTAATTGTCAAAGTTCTTGATACTCCTGGCCCGCCATCTAATATTGCAGCAAAAGATGTAACAAAGGAGTCTGCTGTGTTATCTTGGGATGTTCCTGAAAATGATGGTGGAGCACCTGTAAAGAACTATGTTATTGAAAAACGAGAAGCTAGCAAAAAAGCGTGGGTCACTGTGACCAACAATTGTCATCGCCTCTCCTACAAAGTGACTGGCTTGCAAGAAGGTGCCATTTACTACTTCCGTGTTTCTGGAGAAAATGAGTATGGTGTTGGAGTGCCTTCTGAGACCAAGGAGGGAACAAAAATAACAGGTATGTTTTACTATTTGTTAATATTTAAAACAATATGTGTTTTTAAATGTTTACTTCAAAAAAATATAAATAGTGTTAAATCTGCTTACAGTAAAAATATACAATTTTGTGGTAAGTATGTCTGTGGTTTTACAAATGAAAAAGACCTAAGTGATAAATTTTAAATTTTGCTTGCATTTTACATAAAATGTTTCTGATATACAAATTAATTTAAAAACATATTTTCTCAATCCAGATGGCATTCCTTTGTAACTGCTAACATGAAAGGTAAATACTTGGTATATTCCTTAACCTGTTGCACTTTTTTTCTCAGAAAAACCCAGCCCACCAGAAAAACTTGGAGTTACAAATGTCACAAAGGACAGTGTTTCTCTTTCATGGCTAAAACCAGAACATGATGGTGGAAGCAGAATTGTGAGCTACCTCATTGAAGCTCTTGAGAAAGGACAGCAAAAATGGGTTAAGTGTGCAGTTGTAAAGACAACTCATCATGTTGTCCATGGTCTTAAGGAGAATGTTGACTATTTCTTCAGGGTGTCTGCAGAAAACCAAGCTGGTTTAAGCGATCCTAAGGAACTACTGCTCCCTATAACAGTTAAAGAACAATTAGGTATGTTTTCTGACATAAGACAAAAGTTGATACACATTAAATTGGACTCATATTTTAAAAGAGAGAACATTTTTTTAATGGTTTGAAAATGTTCTCTTTTTCAGAATCTCCCGAGATTGACATGAAGAGCTTCCCTCATAACACTGTATATATTCGAGCGGGATCAAACCTGAAAGTTGAAATTCCAGTTTCTGGAAAACCAGTGCCAAAGGTTACATTGTCTAGAGATGGCGTTCCGCTGAAACCTACCATGAGATTTCACACAGAAACCACTGCAGAAAGTCTCATCATTAACCTTAAAGAAAGCGTGGCTGCTGATGCTGGCAGATATGACATTACTGCCGCCAATTCAAGTGGCACCACAAAATCATTTGTTAATATTGTTGTGCTGGATAGACCAGGTCCTCCTGTTGGTCCTGTCGTCCTTAGTGACATCACTGAAGAGAGTGTAACACTCAGATGGCAGCCACCAGCTTATGATGGTGGAAGTCAAGTTACCAACTATATTGTACTGAAAAGAGAAACAAGTACTGCTGCTTGGTCTGAAGTGTCTGCAACCGTTGCTAGAACTGTTATCAAAGTTATGAAGCTCACAACAGGAGAAGAATACCAATTCCGCATCAAAGCTGAGAACCGCTTTGGCATCAGTGATCACATAGACTCACAATGTGTGGTTGTCAAGCTTCCTTACAGTAAGTAATATGCTTCTGACTCTATAGACTGATGTTTTAATGCTCTGATGTTGAAAATATAACTTTGTTAACAATTAATCACTTCTTTTGATGCAATCAGCTACCCCCGGCCCTCCTTCAACACCATGGGTCACAAATGTCACCCGAGAGAGTATTACTGTTGGATGGAATGAACCAGTTACTAATGGTGGCAGTGCCATCACTGGGTACCACCTGGAAATGAAAGATAGAAATAGCATATTATGGCAGAAGGCTAACAAGACCCTCATTCGCACAACTCACTTCAAAGTCACCACCATCAGCGCTGGCCTTATCTATGAATTTAGAGTTTATGCAGAAAATGCAGCTGGCATTGGAAAAGCAAGTCATCCTTCTGATCCAGTTCTTGCAATTGATGCTTGTGGTATGTATTCCCTAGAAAATAGAGAAGTCAAACCACTTCAGTGATGGGTTTGGGTGGTTTTGGTTTTTTTTCCATTTTATATACTGTCCTGTACAGTAAGTCAATATTCAAAACACCTGTTATTCATTAGCAATACTTCTATTTTTCCTACTGCAGAACCACCAAGAAACGTTCGTGTCTCAGATATTTCCAAGACTGCCATTACCCTGTCATGGCAGAAGCCAGCTTTTGATGGTGGTAGCAAGATCACTGGATACATCGTAGAAAAACGTGATCTTCCAGATGGCAGATGGACAAAAGCTAGCTTCACCAATGTTATTGAGACTCAGTTCACAATATCTGGTCTGACACAGAATTCCCGATATGAATTCCGGGTCTTTGCTAAGAATGCCGTTGGTTCCATTAGTAATCCCTCAGATGTTGTGGGTCCTGTCACATGTGTCGATACATATGGTAAGTATTTTGCAATGGTATAATGTTGTTGTACTAGGAAGCTTAAAGGTAGCACTGTTGTGTAGAACCCTAGTCTTTTAAAATGGAAGGCAAATTTACAGTGAGTGATTCAGTAAGCTTGAATGACTTGAGCTATTTGGGCATGATTGTAATGAACATCTTTGTCTGTATCTACATTTTTTTAAAGTCTTATGGTTTCTTTATTCTTTGAGCAACAGAAGTCTGCCCATGCCCCATGGCCAAAATGGTTATATTTATAGATGTGGTTGCCTTTTCTTGGTACAATTAGTTCTAACTTGTTCTAGGTTTATGATTTAATTTATACATGCTATCTTTAACCTGTTTTATAAAATGCCTGTAACTATTAGCATAAATAAGGTACTATTATTTTTGGTTTTATTAAAAGTCTAAGATAAGTATGTTTTTAAATTTTTATTACTCTTATTTTTTCTTAAGGTGCACCTGAAATTGATGTGCCACCAGAATATACAGAAGTAGTGAAATATAAAGCAGGAACTTCAGTTAAGCTAAAACTAGGCATCTCAGGCAAGCCCGTACCCACAATTGAATGGTCCAAAAATGGCAACGAGTTACAAACCAGTGCACTACTGTCTATTGAAAATACAACAGAATTTGCTTCTATACTCATCAAGGATGCAACTCGACTCAACAGTGGCACCTATGAATTAAAATTGAAGAATGCCATGGGTTCAGCATCCGCCCATGTTAGAGTACAGATACTTGGTATGTCTTCAGATGTATTTCGCTATTAAACAGTAATTCAGTAATAAATGCTTAACAACATCTTTTTTCTGCCTTCCACAGACAAGCCAGGACCCCCAAGTGGACCTATACAGTTTAAGACAGTCACTGCTGAAAAGATTACAATAACATGGGACCCACCAGCAGATGATGGTGGTGCACCTGTAACACACTATGTTGTTGAAAAGCGGGAGACAAGTCGGGTTGTATGGTCTTTAATTTCTGAAAAACTGGAGGGGTGTATCATAACTACAACAAAACTCATCAAAGGAAATGAATATGTGTTCCGTGTCCGTGGTGTGAACAAGTTTGGAGTTGGTGATTCACTGGAGTCTGAACCCATTATAGCCAAAAATTCATTTGGTAAGAAACATATAAAATAACTTACACAACTGAATACTTTTGTGTATTATTTGTAAGTAGTACTGATCTACTGACATATACTATTTTTACTCAGTTACACCTGGACCACCTAGTGTACCAGAAGTCACAATGATAACCAAGAATTCTATGACCGTTGTCTGGAACAGGCCCACTGTTGATGGAGGCAGTGAAATATCAGGATATTTTCTTGAGAAGCGTGACAAGAAGAGTCTGAGTTGGTTCAAGGTTACTAAAGAAACCATTCGGGACACCAGACAGAAAGTAGCGGGTCTGACTGAAAACAGTGAATATCATTTCCGAGTTTGTGCTGTCAATGCAGCTGGACAAGGTCCATTCTCCGAAGCTTCTGACTTCTACAAAGCCGCAGATCCTGTTGGTAAGATACAACGTGTAGTGTTTCTAATTGGTTGGAAATCAATAGACAATGAGCAATTAGGTTGGAATTGCACCAATGAAACTGAAGGCAGATGGGTAGATTTTATTCCTCTTTAAGATTAATTGTAAATACAGCTTCTGATTTCCCCCCCCCCATAATCTATCACTTACAGATAAGCCAGGTCCACCAACAAAGCTGAAGGTTGTGGATACAACCAAGACATCTGTCACCCTTGGCTGGATTAAACCTGTTTATGATGGAGGAAGTCCAATTACCAGCTATGTGGTGGAGAAAAGGGAAGGTGAAGATCAAGAATGGACTGTAGTCAGTACTAAGGGAGAAGTGAGAACAACTGAGTATGTTGTATCCCATCTTCAGCCAAGTGTTAATTATTATTTCCGTGTGTCTGCTATAAATTCTGCTGGACAAGGAGAGCCTATTGAAATGACGGAACCTGTTCAAGCTAAAGATATTCTTGGTACCGTACTTTTCATTTATCTTTTTTCTGTGTTTAGAGTTTTTTTAAAAGCATTTCTTATTTTACATTCCAAGTACGCATTATTAATTTTCACTTATTTCCACAGTGGCACCAGAAATTGATCTGGATGTTGCTCTCCGGACCTCTATTGTTGCTAAAGCAGGCGAAGATGTGCAAATAATGATTCCATTCAAAGGAAGACCTCCTCCAACAGTCACATGGAGAAAGGGTGACAAGAATCTTGGGATTGATGAAAGATATATCATCCAGAACACAGAATCATCTACACTACTTACTATTCCTCAAGTTACCCGAAGTGATACAGGAAAATATGTTCTTACAATTGAAAACGGAGTTGGGGAAGCAAAATCATCATTTGTGAATGTAAAGGTACTTGACACACCATCTGCCTGCCAGAAGCTGCAGCTTAAGCATGTTTCTCGTGGCACAGTTACATTGGTGTGGGAGCCACCTCTCATTAATGGTGGTTCTGAAATAACAAATTATGTTGTTGAAAAAAGAGATGCTACAAAGAGGGCCTGGTCAACTGTAACAACAAAGTGTTCTCATACAACCTTTAAGCTAACTAACCTGTCAGAGAAGACTGCATTCTTCTTCCGTGTTCTTGCTGAAAATGAAATTGGACTGGGTGAACCTTGTGAGACATCTGAACCTGTGAAAGCTGCAGACATACCTGGACCTGTAAAAGACCTAGCCATGAAAGATTCTACAAAGACTTCTGTTACATTGCAGTGGAGCAAGCCTGACTATGATGGTGGTAGCATTATATCAGACTATGTTATTGAAAAGAAGCTGCAGGAAGAGAAAGAATGGACATATGCTGGCACATGCAAGAGCTGTGAATTTGAAGTTGAAAAACTTAAAGAGCTTTCTGTCATGGAATTCAGAGTCTTTGCTAAAAATGAAAAAGGCATAAGTGACGGTGTTACTGTTGGACCCATTACAGTAAAAGCACACATAATAACACCTGAAGCTGACCTTTCTGATATTCCTGGAGGTCAAATTGCTGTAAGAATTGGGCATAACCTGCATGTTGAACTGCCCTATAAAGGTAAACCTAAGCCATCAATGAGCTGGCTCAAGGACAACCTCCCTCTTAAAGAAACTGAACATCTTCGTTTCAAAAAAACTGAAAACAAGATAACCTTGAGCATTAAGAATGTGAAAAAGGAGCATGGTGGCAAATACACTTTAATTCTTGACAATGTAGTCTGCAGAAAAACATTCACAATCACTGTGATCACTCTTGGCCCTCCATCTAAGCCAAAAGGACCTTTAAGACTAGATGAAATCAAAGCAGATAGTGTAATTTTATCATGGGAAGCTCCTGAAGATGATGGGGGAGGAGAAATTACTGGCTACAGTATTGAGAAGAGAGAAACTTCACAAATGAACTGGAAGTTGGTGTGTTCAAGTGCTGCAAGAACAACTTTCAAAGTACCAAACCTTGTTAAAGACACTGAATATCAGTTTAGAGTTCGTGCAGAAAATAGATATGGAGTAAGCCCACCTCTTGTCTCAGCAGATGTTGTGGCAAAGCATCAGTTTAGACCACCAGGTGCCCCAGGCAAGCCCGTTGTATACAACATAACCGCTGATGGAATGACCATATCTTGGGATGCTCCCGTTTATGATGGTGGTTCAGAGATTATTGGATACCATGTTGAAAAGAAGGAAAGAAACAGTATTTTGTGGCAGAAGGTTAACGTTGCATTAATCTCCAGCAGAGAATACAGGATTACTGGACTGCTTGAGGGCCTGGATTACCAGTTCCAAGTATATGCTGAAAACACTGCAGGTCTAAGCCGCCCTAGCGAGCCGAGCAAATTTACTTTGGCAGTATCTCCAGTGGGTGAGTGAATGATCAATCACTCATCCAAGAAAATTCTAGTCTTGTACACTATGGTGATCAGCAATAAAAATAAATTTTAATTATTTTCCTTTCAGACCCGCCTGGTACTCCCGATTACATTGATGTCACCAGGGAAACAGTCACCCTTAAATGGACCCCGCCACTGCGTGATGGAGGCAGTAAGATTGTGGCTTACAGCATTGAGAAACGGCAAGGAAGTGAAGACCGTTGGCTGAGATGTAACTTTACTGATGTCAGTGAATGCCAATATATGGTTACAGGACTCAGTTCAGGTGACCGATATGAATTCAGAGTGCTTGCAAGAAACGCTGTTGGTACAATCAGCCCGCCTTCACAGTCTTCAGGCTATATCATGACCAGAGATGAAAACAGTAAGAATTATTTCTTAATATGCCTGGTTTGGGTACTGAAGCCAGCTAGAACTTCTGGCTGTACTGATGGGAAGCGGGAGGCCAAGGGAGAAAAGAATGTGTGACTGAGGTCCTTCCAGTCAACTCAGAACATTCCAAGGTGGGAGGGTCTAAATTAAAGACTCAAATCTGACAGACATGTAATCAATTGCTGAAAGGCATGGCATTCTACATTTTTGTTGGATAAGCAGCAGCAGCAGCAAAGTTGGGAAAAAAAATCATAAACTGTAATATTTTGCACTGAATAATTTAGAAATTAAAATGTGCCTCAGGTAGCTTGGCATACTGTAACAGTTTATATTAATGGTGTCTTTCACCTATTGTTAATATGACGCACTGCGTGCTTACAGGAAAAATAAGTTTATCGTTCGTACAATAACTGCTTTTTAGATAATGCCATTTTCTAAGTGAAAGAATTCAGTATATAACAATCTATTATAATTAGTACATTAAAGAGAGTATCAGGAAAAAATACTTAGCTATATAGGAATTGAATTATATTTTCCTTTTTCAGTTCCTCCAACAATTGAATTTGGCCCTGAGCACTTTGAAGGGCTTACTGTTAAAGCTGGAGAGAGTATTAGACTTAAAGTTCTCATCAAAGGACGTCCAGTACCTAAAGTGACGTGGTTTAAGGATGGTAAGGAGATTGAGAAAACAATTAACATAGAAATAACTACAGCTATTGGATATAGTACAATCTTCATTAGAGATGCCACCCGGGATCATCGTGGAGTGTACACAGTAGAAGCCAAAAATGCATCAGGCAGTAAACGAGAAGATATTACCTTTAGAGTACAAGGTACTGCACCAAATACTTTCAGCATGCTCTTTTAAAATAGTTTTTTATTCTAAGTGCCAGCAAATTATAATTCTGAACCTTTAAAATTGCAGACACACCAGGAAAAGTTGGTGGACCAATACGATTCACAAACATTACTGGAGAAAAAGTCACATTATGGTGGGAGCCTCCAACTAATGATGGTTGTGCTGCTATTTCCCACTACATAATTGAAAAACGTGAAACCAGCAGGATTGCTTGGGCATTAGTTGAAGATAAATGTGAAGCTTGCAGCTACACTGCACTCAAATTAATTAAGGGCAATGAGTACCAGTTCCGTGTCTCCGCAGTGAACAAATTTGGAGTTGGCAGACCATTGGAGTCTGATCCAGTCATCGCACAAATACCTTACAGTAAGTTTCCACCTCATTCTGTAGAAATATCTGTGGAGTTACCATCTTGTTTTTCTAATTACTTTTTTTTTTTTTTTTCCAAATAGCTCACCCCGATGCACCAGGAACACCAGAGCCTACCAATGTAACAGGAGACAGTATCACACTCACATGGGCAAGACCAAAATCAGATGGCGGAAGCGAGATAAACGAGTATATTCTAGAAAGGAGAGAAAAGAAGAGCGTGCGCTGGGTTAAAGTATCCAGTAAGAGACCCATTACTGAGAACAGATACAGAGTAACTGGCCTTATTGAAGGCAATGAGTATGAATTCCATGTCATGGCTGAAAACGCTGCAGGAGTTGGACCTCCAAGTGACGTTTCAAAGCTGATTAAATGTAGAGAACCAGTCAGCCCACCCAGTGCTCCTAACGTTGTAAAAGTGACAGATACATCGAAGACTAGTGTGAGCTTAGAGTGGACCAAGCCAGTTTTTGATGGAGGCATGGAAATAATTGGGTACATCATTGAGATGTGCAAAGCTGATCTTGAAACATGGCAGAAAGTCAATGCAGAGACTGTTCTTGCTACTAAATATACCGTTGTTGATCTGGAGGCAGGAGAACACTATAAATTCAGAGTTAGCGCTGTCAATGGTGCTGGCAAGGGAGAAAGTTGTGAAGTTCCTGCTTCAGTCCAAACCGTGGACAGGCTTTCTGCACCTGAAATTGATATCGATGCAAACTTCAAGCAGACTCATATTGTTAGAGCAGGTGCAAGCATTCGTCTATTTATTGCCTTCTCTGGAAGACCTGTTCCTACTGCTGTGTGGTCCAAAGCAGATGCTAATCTTAGCTTGCGAGCTGACATTCAAACAACTGATTCATTCAGCACATTGACTGTGGAGGAATGCAACAGAAATGATGCTGGCAAGTATGTCTTTACTGTGGAAAACAACAGTGGAAGTAAGTCTATTACGTTTACTGTCAAAGTTTTGGACACGCCTGGTCCACCAGGTCCTATTACATTTAAAGATGTGACTCGAGGATCTATTACTTTAATGTGGGATGCTCCCATTCTGGATGGAGGTTCACGCATCCATCACTACATTGTGGAAAAACGGGAAGCAAGTCGTCGTAGCTGGCAAGTGGTGAGTTCAAAATGCACTCGACAAATCTTTAAGGTCACTGATCTGGCAGAAGGTGTGCCATATTACTACCGAGTTTCAGCAGAAAATGAATATGGTGTAGGTGAACCCTGTGAATTAACAGAACCAGTTGTAGCCACAGAAGAACCTGCTCCACCTAAGCGACTAGATATTGTTGATACAACTAAGTCTTCTGTAGTTTTAGCTTGGCTTAAACCTGATCATGATGGTGGTAGCCGTGTTACTGGATACCTTCTTGAAATGAAGCAAAAAGGATCTGACTCCTGGATTCAAGCTGGACAAACCAAACAACTTACTTTCACTGTTGAAGGCCTTATGGAGAACACTGAGTATGAGTTCCGGGTCAAGGCAAAGAACGATGCTGGCTACAGTGAGCCAAGAGAAGCTTTCTCTTCTGTTATTATTAAGGAGCCACAGATTGAACCAACAGCAGATCTCAGTGAAATAAGCAGACAGCTCATAACATGCAAGGCTGGAAGCACCTTTACTATCGATATACCAATCAGTGGGCGCCCAGCTCCAAAAGTTACGTGGAAACTTGAGGAGATGAGGCTGAAGGAAACTGAGAGAGTGACCATCAAGACAACAAAAGACAGAACCACACTGACTGTAAAGGACAGTATGAGAGGTGACTCTGGTAAATACTACCTCACACTTGAAAACACTGCTGGTGTGAAAACATTTACTGTCACAGTGGTAGTCATAGGAAGGCCAGGTCCTGTCACTGGACCAATTGAAATATCATCTGTCTCTTCTGAATCCTGTGTGTTGACCTGGAAAGAACCTGAAGATGATGGTGGCAGTGACATTACAAACTACATTGTAGAGAAACGCGAATCTGGCACAACAGCATGGCAGTTGGTAAATTCCAGTGTGAAACGTACACAGATCAAAGTCACTCATCTCACAAAATACCAGGAGTACAGTTTCCGAGTAAGCTCTGAAAACAGATTTGGTGTCAGCAAACCCCTTGAATCAAAGCCCATAGTTGCTGAGCATCCATTTGGTAAGTAAAACACTTTCCAAAATTTGTTCTTCTCCTCTCTGCTATTTGTAATAACTAACATTTTCCTCCCTGTCTTTTTCATGTTTAGTCCCACCAAGCCCACCTTCAAGGCCAGAAGTCTATTCTGTGTCTGCAACTGCCATGGCCATTCGCTGGGAGGAACCCTATCATGATGGTGGTAGCAAAGTCATTGGATATTGGGTTGAAAAGAAGGAGCGCAACACCATCCTTTGGGTGAAGGAAAACAAAGTGCCATGCTGTGAATGCAACTACAAAGTCACGGGATTGGTCGAAGGCCTAGAATATCAATTCAGAACCTATGCTCTAAATGCTGCAGGTGTTAGCAAAGCTAGTGAAGCATCCAGACCTGTAGTGGCTCAAAATCCAGTTGGTAAGCATTATTTTGAGACTTTTGTTGTTATTTAAGGTAAAATAGAATTGCATTTCTCATTTTTCTGTTTTATTCCTCCAGATCCACCAGGAAGACCAGAAGTAACAGATGTCACCAGATCTACAGTGTCACTGAGCTGGTCAGCACCCCTTTATGATGGTGGAAGCAAAATTATTGGATATATTATAGAGCGCAAACCATATAATGAATCTGGTGATGGACGCTGGCTGAAATGCAATTATACCATTGTCTCAGAAAACTTTTTTACTGTGACAGCTCTTAGTGAAGATGAAGCATATGAATTCCGCGTACTAGCGAAGAATGCTGCTGGTGTGATTAGCAAAGGATCTGAATCAACTGGTGCCGTCATTTGCAAAGATGAATACTGTAAGAAATACTCACTTGGAACAATTAAAAAAAGAAATGTTCTATTTTTAGTACTGTCACATAATTTGTTTTTAATCTCTTTTTCCTTCTGACAGCACCACCAAAGGCTGAACTTGATGCCAGACTGCAGGGAGAAGTTGTGACCATTAGGGCTGGATCGGATCTTGTTCTCGATGCAGCCATTGGTGGGAAACCAGAACCAAAAGTCTTCTGGTCCAAAGGTGACAGGGAATTGGATCTGTGTGAAAAGATATCACTGCAATACACCAGCAAACGAGCCATTGCAATTATCAAGTTCTGTGACAGAAGTGATAGTGGAAAATATACTCTAACAGTTAAAAATGCCAGTGGGATGAAACAAATTTCTGTTCTTGTCAAAGTGCTTGGTATGTATCCCATGATTAACACTCATACTTAGTACACTATAAAACCCCACATTCTTTTAAACAAGAGTGAGACACTTTTCCTTAGCTGCTAATAACAATACTTATTTTCATCTCTACCCAGATTCACCAGGTCCATGTGCGGGCAAAATCACAGTTAGCAGAGTAACAGAAGAGAAATGTACTCTGGCATGGAACATTCCTGAGGAAGATGGAGGTGCACCAATCACTCACTATATCGTAGAAAGGCGTGAAACCAGCCGACTACACTGGGTTATTGTTGAGGCTGAATGCGAGAGTTTATCATGTGTGGTAACAAAACTTATTAAAAATAATGAATACATCTTCCGTGTGAGAGCTGTCAACAAATATGGATCAGGCGTTCCACTTGAAACAGAACCTGTGATTGCCAGGAATGCTTTCAGTGAGTGTTACTACCTTCTGTTCTGCATGAGAATTTGTGGAATATTTCTCATAGAGAAACAATTCATTAAATAATAATTTTTTTTTCACCTTTAAAAAAACCCAACCAACAGCTATCCCAACACCACCTGGTGCTCCTGAAGAAGTGAGCGTTGGCAAGGAACATATCATTATTCAGTGGACGAAACCAGAATCAGATGGTGGCAGTGAGATTAAGGACTATCTTGTGGACAAACGTGAAAGGAAAAGTCTGCGCTGGACACGAGTGAACAGAGATTACACTGTTTATGATACCAGACTGAAAGTCACTAGTCTCATGGAAGGCAGCCAGTACCAGTTCCGTGTCACTGCAGTGAATGCTGCTGGGAACAGTGAGCCTAGTGAAGCTTCACAATACATGTTATGTAAAGAACCATCATGTAAGTTATCACATTTAAAACATATTTTAATATTTACGTTGACACTTTGACTGAGATACCCAAACCCACATATCATCTAACTGAATTAGCTAGAACTAGAACAAACTTAAAAGGAGTTATAGTTAATTTTAAATTATTTCCTGGCATTAGCTGTTTAGAACTTCTTTTAAACTGTAAAATGTTTACTGCACCAACATGAAATGCATTTTCTTCTTTTTCAAAGATACTCCTGCACCACCTTCAGCTCCGAGAGTTGTGGATACTACTAAGCACAGCATAAGTTTAGCGTGGTCAAAGCCCACTTATGACGGTGGTGCTGACATCTTAGGCTATGTTCTTGAAATGAAAGAAGAAGGAACTGAGCAGTGGTATCGACCACATACAACTGCCACTCTAAGGAATACTGAGTTCACCGTGACTGGTCTTAAAATGACACAGAAATACCAATTCAGAGTTGCTGCTACAAATGTGAATGGTATGAGTGAATTTAGTGAATCATCAGCAGAAATAGAACCTGTGGAAAGAATAGGTAATTTGAAAACTTAATGTATATTTTAAGAAATAATTATATTTTCCTTTAGAACTACTAAAAGATTAATTAATTCTATGTTTCTTACACCCTCCATCAGAAACACCTGAGCTTGAGCTTGCTGATGATCTGAAGAAGACAGTTACAGTGAGAGCTGGTGGTTCCCTGCGCTTAATGGTCTCTGTGTCTGGCAGACCTGCTCCTGTAATCACATGGAGCAAGCAGGGTGTTGACCTTGTAAGTCGAGCTATTATTGATACTACAGACAGCTACACTCTGCTTATTGTGGATAAAGTTAATCGATATGATGCTGGAAAATATGTCATTGAGGCTGAAAATCAATCAGGAAAAAAATCTGCAACTATTTCGGTAAAAGTGTACGGTAAGTACTGTTACAATTGTACATGGGCATTGCATCACTCATAGTGCATGTTGCTCAGGAATAAGGAAGTAATTAATTTCCAAAGGAACTTTGCCATTTAAATATCATGAGATTTTTTGGGAAGTCAGAGAAACAATCTGATCCAGAGGAAAATACATAGTTTCTAAAGCTGCACTAGCTTATAAATCAAATCCCAGTGTTCGGGGGGGGGGGGGGGGGTGGTGTTTATGCAGAAGCAGTCATTGACTGTAAAAGGAAATGATCCAGAAGAAAAAAATACTGTTTTGGTTTTGTTTTAGATACACCTGGTCCACCAGCTGCCGTGAGAATTAAGGAAGTATCAAAAGATTCTGTGACACTTACTTGGGATATTCCAACCATTGATGGTGGAGCCCCAGTCAACAATTACATAATTGAGAAACGTGAAGCTTCCATGAGAGCTTACAAGACCGTCACTGTCAAATGCAGCAAGACATTTTATAGAGTTACTGGACTTCTAGAAGGAGCTTTGTATTATTTCAGAGTACTACCAGAAAATATTTATGGCATTGGTGAAGCTTGTGAAACATCTGATGCAGTATTAGTTTCTGATGTCCCCATGGTACCACAAAAACTTGAAGTGATTGACACCACTAAATCAACTGTTACTCTTGCATGGGAGAAACCACCACATGATGGTGGCAGCAGATTGACTGGCTATGTTATTGAGGCCAGCAAGGCCGGAACAGAAAGATGGTTGAAGGTGGTGACATTGAAGCCTACTGTCTATGAGCATACAATTATCTCTCTCAATGAAGGTGAACAGTACCTGTTCAGGGTCAGAGCACAGAACCAGAAGGGTGTGTCAGAACCACGAGAGATTGTCACAGCAGTGACAGTACAAGACCAAAAAGGTAGGTATCCACTGTTAAAAATAACAGGGTAAAGCTTACACCAAATGAATGTGATATTTATAAAATGGATATTTAAAATATCAATAATTTGCTTTTCTTAGTTCTACCAACAATTGACTTTGCTGGAATACCTCAGAAGACAATTCATATACCTGCTGGCAAGCCCATTGAGTTAGCTATTCCAATTGGCGGAAGACCACCTCCAGCTGCTTCTTGGTTCTTTGCTGGTTCTAAACTGAAAGAATCAGAACGCATCAAAATGGAAACTGTTGCCAAAATGGCTAAATTAACTGTTCGTGAAACAACTATACATGACACCGGAGAGTACACGCTTGAACTGAAGAACACAACTGGAACAGTTACCGATACAATAAAGGTTATAATCCTTGGTAAGGATTTATGAAAATAATTGTCCATGATCTTTCTTCATTTGAACTTTGTTACATCAGTGATATGATTCCTTTTCTACACATTTTTTGTGTGTTTTCATTTTCTTTTTTTTCCCTAGACAAACCTGGACCACCTGTTGGACCTATCCGAATTGATGAAATTGATTCAAATTATGTCACCATCTCCTGGGAGCCACCTGAGCTGGATGGCGGAGCTACCCTTAGCGGCTATGTGGTAGAACAGCGCGATGCTCACCGCCCTGGATGGCTGCCAGTTTCAGAGTCAGTAACCAGGACAACGTTTAAGTTCACTCGACTTGTTGAAGGTGCAGAATATGTGTTCCGCGTGGCTGCTACAAACCGCTTTGGAATCGGATCTTATCTGCAGTCTGAAATTATAGAATGCAGGAGCAGAATCCGTAAGTCTGAATTTTTGTTTATTCTCTACTTTTAAAGATAAAAATACCTATTTAAATGGGCATATATATCCACACATAGACATTTTTTTTCTAGATGTTAGTACTTCCTTTTCCCAAATAAACTGATACATTATGACACACTTTAATCTTGTTATATTTTTGGAGAAAAATGTCATCCATAAATCTATGTAAGTATTACAGATGCACTGCACAGAACCTAGATGGTAAACTTGGATTTTCTTCTCAAGTTACCATCAGCCTTAAAAATTGCTTTACCCCATTACAAAAATAGGAGTATTTCACTTACCTAGTTTGTAAAATACTTTGATATCTGCTGATAAAGAGAGTTTGATAAGACATTGATATTACATTGTCATTCACAATGTGTTGCATATTGTGCAGAATCATTTGATGCTTTCTTCACTAATTCTGTGTTATTTTTACAGGTATTCCTGGTCCTCCTGGCACTCCAGAAGTGTTTGACATCTCTCGAGATGGCATGACATTAACTTGGTATCCTCCAGAAGATGATGGTGACTCACAGATTACTGGTTATATTGTGGAACGCAAAGAAATTAGAGCAGATAGATGGATCCGTGTGAATAAAGTTCCAGTTACTATGACTCGTTACCGTTCCACTGGGTTGGTTGAGGGATTAGAATATGAACATCGAGTCACAGCAATCAATGCCAGAGGCACTGGCAAACCCAGCCGTCCTTCCAAGTCTGCTGTTGCCAGAGATCCAATTGGTAAGTAATCTCCTACATAGATTAAGCACATTATGACAGAAGGGAATGATACTCTTTTCTCTAATTTGGAAATTTACCAGGGTACATTAACAAATGAGATTCTGACTGAAGAAAACCAAGAAAATATTAGTGAAAATTATACCCTATAGACTTAATACAGATCATACGTTGCAAGTTAGCGTTTGTTACATCTTTTAAAAATTCATTAAAAAGATCCCACTCACCCATCTGGTCTTCTCTTCCAGCTCCTCCAGGTAAACCTCAAAATCCAAGAGTCACTGATACTACAAGAACATCTGTCTCCCTGGCTTGGAGTCCACCAGAAGATGAAGGTGGTTCTAAAGTTACTGGCTACTTAATTGAGATGCAGAAGGTTGATCAATTTGAATGGACCAAATGCAATACCACGCCAACCAAGATTCGTGAATACACCTTAACACATCTCCCCCAGGGCGCAGAGTACAGATTCCGTGTACTAGCCTGTAATGCTGGTGGGCCAGGAGAACCTGCTGAAGTACCAGGAACAGTCAAAATAACAGAAATGCTTGGTAAGACACTTCAAGTTTTAACTCTTACTTAAAGGTGTCATTAAAAAAAGTATTTGCCTTAAGCAGGTACAGTATTATCTGTAAAACAGACATAGCATGATGTGTTCATTTTGTTTACAGAATATCCTGACTATGAACTTGATGAAAAATACCAGGAAGGTCTCATGGTGAGACAAGGTGGAGTTATCAGGCTTACAATACCCATAAAGGGTAAACCCATTCCAATATGCAAATGGACAAAAGAAGGACATGACATCAGCAAGAGAGCCATGATTGCAACTTCTGACACTCACACAGAGCTTGTGATCAAAGATGCAGAAAGAGAAGATTCAGGCACCTATGATTTGGCACTTGAAAACAAGTGTGGCAAAAAAGCTGTATATATTAAAGTCAGAGTGATTGGCATTCCAAATCCACCAGAAGGGCCACTTGAGTATGATGATATACAAGCTCGTTCCATCAGAGTAAGCTGGAGACCTCCTACAGATGACGGTGGTGCAGATATCCTGGGTTATATCGTTGAGAGGCGAGAAGTACCGAAGACTGCCTGGTACACTGTTGACTCTAGAGTGAAAGGGACATCACTAGTGGTGAAAGGGCTCAAAGAAAATGTGGAATATCACTTCCGTGTTTCTGCTGAAAACCACTTTGGTATTAGCAAATCTCTCAAATCTGAAGAACCAGCAGTACCAAAGACACCTCTAAGTAAGTCCACTTTTAGATTTAAAAAAAAATAAAAATTAAGTACTACATTATGGTTCTAAAAGTGCAATAGTATTTGCAAATGTTTTAATGCTACGTCATTATTATTTCTAATTTTTTTGTTATTATAAACAGATCCTCCAGAGCCTCCAAATAACCCACCTGAAGTACTTGATGTTACAAAGAGTTCTGTCAACTTGTCCTGGTCTAGACCTAAAGATGATGGTGGTTCTCGTATAACTGGCTACTACATCGAACGTAAAGAGACATCTACAGAAAAATGGGTCCGGCATAACAAGACACAGATTACCACTACAATGTACACAGTCACAGGACTTGTTCCAGATGCTGAATATCAATTCCGCATCATTGCTCAAAATGACATTGGTGAAAGTGAAGCAAGTCCTGCTTCTGAACCAGTTGTATGCAAGGATCCTTTTGGTAAGAAAACATTTGCATCAACAGATCTTCTGAAGGGCAGCTCAGTGACATTTAGAGAGGAATTTATTTTCTGCATCTGTTTTAATTTTCAGACAAACCAAGCCAACCTGGAGAAATTGAGATCACTTCTATATTTAAAGACAGCGTTACATTAGAATGGGAACGACCTGAAAGTGATGGTGGCAAAGAGATCCTTGGCTATTGGGTTGAATATCGCCAGTCTGGAGAAAGCACCTGGAAAAAATGCAATAAAGAACGCATCAAGGACAGGCAGTTCACAGTAGGAGGTTTACTGGAGGCTACAGAATACGAGTTCCGTGTTTTTGCAGAAAATCAGACTGGCCTCAGCAGACCTCGAAGGACTGCTATGGCAGTGAAAACTAAATTAACATGTAAGCAAAAGTATATTGTTATATTTGCTGTGATATTGTTGTGACTTGCTGTGTCATAAACCATGGTGCCGCACTCAACATGCTAATTTGTTTTACATGTTACTTGCCAACATGACTGTCCTAAAGCACAGACTTTCAAGTATAAAACTTAAGTATAAATGAAAATTAATTTCCAGTAATAGAGGAAAATTTCACAGTAATATTCATTATTTTTTCATTTTGTCATAGCTGGAGAAGCACCTGCCATAAAGAAAGAAATGCAGGATGTTACAACTAAACTGGGGGAAGCAGCTCAGCTGACGTGCCAGATTGTTGGGAGACCTTTGCCTGATATTAAATGGTACCGCTTCGGCAAAGAACTAGTGCAAAGCCGGAAATACAAAATGTCATCTGATGGACGCAACCATACACTGACAGTAATAACAGACGAACAGGAGGATGAAGGCCTCTACACTTGTATGGCTACCAATGACGTCGGCGAGATTGAAACTAGTGGCAAGCTATTATTGCAGGCACCTCCTCAGTTCCATCCTGGTTTCCCATTGAAAGAGAAATACTATGCAGGTGCAGGTGGCACCCTCCGCCTTCATGTTGTGTATATTGGCCGACCAGTACCAGCAATAACTTGGTTCTATGGCAACAAACCCTTGAGAGGATCAGAAACGGTTACTATTGAGAACACAGAGCATTACACTCATCTTGCTATTAAGAATGTCCAGCACAAGACTCATGCTGGGAAGTACAAAGTGCAACTCAGTAACATATTTGGAACGGTTGATACTGTACTTAATGTGGAAATACAAGGTAATTAATTTTATTTTCAGTATTTTTGTGGAATATTTTCTCAAATATTTACTGGCAAAAGAACCAAAAATACCATGCTTTTTCATTTACAGATAAGCCAGATAAACCCGTAGGGCCAATTGTTATTGAGTCTATACTGAAGAATTCTGTGGTGATAAGCTGGAAACCACCAGAGGATGATGGAGGTGCTATGATAACCAATTATGTCATAGAGAAACGTGAAGCCAAGGAAGGAGCAGAATGGCAACTTGTATCTTCAAGCATTTCAGGCACAACCTGTAGAATTGTTAACCTAATTGAAAACGCAGGCTATTATTTCCGTGTTTCTGCTCAGAATACGTATGGCATTAGCGAGGCACTGGAGGTTTCATCAGTTGTTGTTATGAAGCCTCCATTTGGTAAGTGGATGACAAACATTAACTTCTGTATGTCCCTGTAATTTCTAAGGCAAGCTCACTTCAGTTTTTGAACCTTTTATTCTTTACAGAAAAACCAGGACAACCTGGTCAGCCAGTAGCAAGTGCTGTCACAAAGGATTCTTGTGTTGTCTCATGGAAGCCACCTGCAAGCGATGGCGGTGCAAAGATTAGAACTTACTATCTTGAGAAGCGTGAGAAAAAACAGAACAAGTGGATTTCCGTAACAACAGATGAAATTCGTGAAACCGTTTATTCTGTGAAAGATCTTATTGAAGGTCTTGAATACGAGTTCCGTGTAAAATGTGAAAATCTTGGTGGTGAAAGTGAGTGGAGTGAGGTATCACAACCAGTCATTCCAAAATCTGATGTACCAATTCAAGCTCCACATTTCAAGGAAGAACTAAGGAATCTGAATGTGAAATTTCAAGCTAATGCTACATTTGTCTGCAAAGTCACTGGTCATCCTAAACCAATTGTCAAGTGGTACAGGCAGGGCAAAGAAATCATGCCAGATGGTGAAAAGATCAAGATACAGGAATTCAAGGGTGGATATCACCAGCTGGTCATCACAAATGTAACGGATGATGATGCCACAGTATATCAAGTTAGAGCTACCAACCAAGGAGGATCTGTGTCTGGCACTGCCTCTTTGGACGTTGAAGGTGAATGCAGGGTCTTGATTCCCAAGATAAATTCTTTTTAAACTTTGGATATTTAGGTTATTGGTGCTCTTCTCATGTGCTTTTGGTCATGTGTTGTTTTTTCTTCCTCTTTCTACTCCAGTTCCTGCAAAGATTCACTTGCCCAAAAACCTGGAAGGCATGGGAGCTGTTCACGCCCTCCGAGGGGAAGTAGTGAGCATCAAGATTCCATTCAGCGGCAAGCCTCACCCCGTGATCACGTGGCAGAAGGGACAAGACCTCATCGATACTAATGGGCACTACCAAGTCATTGTTACACGATCATTCACATCTCTTGTTTTCCCAAATGGTGTTGACAGAAAAGATGCAGGGTTTTACATTGTTTGTGCCAAAAACAGATTCGGAATCGATCAAAAAACAGTTGAATTAGACGTAGCTGATGTGCCTGATCCACCAAGAGGTCTGAAGGTAACTGACGTTTCAAGGGATTCGGTCAACTTAACCTGGAATGAACCAGCTACTGATGGTGGAAGCAGAATCATAAACTACATTATTGAGAAACGTGCTACAACAGCAGAGCGATGGATTCGTGTTGCACAAGCTCGTGATACACGATACACAGTGGTGAACCTATTTGGCAAGACCACCTACCAGTTCCGTGTAATTGCAGAAAACAAGTTTGGCCAAAGCCAGCCTTCTGAACCTACTGATCCAATTATAACAAAGGAAGATAAGACCAGAGTAATGAACTATGATGAAGAAGTTGATGAGACCAGAGAAGTCACCACAGTTAAAGCAGCTCACTATTCTACAAAGGAACTCTATGACAAATACATGATTGCAGAAGAGCTTGGACGTGGGCAGTTCGGCATTGCACACCGCTGTGTTGAGGCAGTTTCAAAAAAGACTTACCTGGCCAAGTTTGTCAAAGTAAAGGGTGCTGACCAAGTTTTGGTAAAGAAAGAAATTTCCATTCTAAACATTGCTAGGCACCGAAATATCCTGTATCTTCATGAATCATTCGAGAGCCTAGAAGAATTAGTCATGATCTTTGAATTCATTTCTGGAGTTGACATCTTTGAAAGAATCAGCACAGCTTCATTTGAACTGAATGAGAGAGAAATAGTAAGTTATGTACGCCAGGTCTGCGATGCACTAGAATTTTTACATCGCCACAGCATTGGACATTTTGATATTAAACCAGACAATATTATTTACTCCACAAGAAGAAGCTCTGTAGTTAAAATTGTTGAATTTGGTCAAGCCAGACAATTGAAGCCTGGAGACAGCTTTAGACTCCAATTCACTTCTCCTGAATATTATGCACCTGAAGTTCATCATCATGATTTGGTCAGCACAGCTACTGACATGTGGTCAGTTGGTACTCTAGCATATATACTTCTCAGTGGCATTAATCCTTTCATTGCTGAAACAAACCAACAAGTTATTGAAAATATTCTAAATGCTGAATACAACTTTGATGATGAAGCATTCAAGGACATAAGCATTGAGGCCATGGACTTCATTGATCGCCTACTAGTAAAGGAAAGAAAAGCTCGGATGACAGCTGCTGAAGCACTTAACCATGCATGGCTAAAACAGCAGACAGAAAAGACCAGCACTAAGGTCATCAAGACCTTGAGGCACAGGCGTTACTACCAAACTTTAGTAAAGAAGGAGTGGAACACAGTTGTGTCAGTAGCACGCATTTCCTGTGGGGGCGCGATTAGATCTCAAAAAGGCGTAACAGTGGCAAAAGTTAAAGTTGCGCCAATAGACATTGGTCCTATTGCTGGTCAGATAAAGCATACTGTTACAGAAGAAGGAGGGCACGCCAAATACGTATGTAGGATTGAAAACTACGATCAGTCCACACAAGTCACATGGTACTTTGGTATGAGGCAATTAGAAAGCAATGAGAAATATGAAATCAAATACGAAGAAGGTGTGGCAACCATGTACGTCAAAGATGTTTCTAAATCTGATGATGGTACCTACAGATGCAAAGTAGTAAATGACTATGGTGAAGACAGCTCTTACGCAGAACTTTTTGTTAAAGGTGTAAGAGAAATTTCTGAGCACTACAGATGCAGAACTGTTAGGAAAGTGAAACGACGGGTTGATACGATGAGACTATTAGAGCATCCACCAGAATTTACTCTGCCTTTGTATAACCGCACCGCATATGTTGGAGAAAATGTCAGGTTTGGAGTAACTATAACAGTTCACCCAGAACCTCGCTTAACGTGGTTCAAATCAGGCCAGAAAATAAAACCTGGTGATGATGATAGGAAGTATACTTTTGAATCAGACAAAGGTCTTTATCAACTCGTCATCAATAACGTCACTGAAGAGGATGATGCTGAATACAGTATCGTGGCACGCAATAAATATGGCGAAGACAGCTGCAAAGCTAAGCTGACTGTGATTCCACATCCACCTCCAGCAGATGCCACATTAAGGCCAATGTTTAAAAGACTGCTGGCAAATGCTGAATGTCAAGAAGGCCAAAGTGTCAGTTTTGAGATCAGGGTATCTGGTGTACCAAAACCAACGCTGAAATGGGAGAAAGACGGTCAACCTCTATCCTTCGGTCCTAACTTTGATATAATTCATGAAGGTTTAGATTATTATGCTTTGCATATTAGAGATACTTTACCAGAAGACAGCGGTTATTACAGAGTTACTGCTACAAACAGTGCTGGATCTACAAGCTGTCAGGCTTATCTAAAAGTTGAACGCTTGAAATATGTCAAGCGTGAGTACAAGTCTGAAGAAGAGCGGGAGAAGCACGTACAAAGGCAAATTGACAAAACCTTACGAATGGCAGAAATCCTTTCTGGGGTTGAAGCTGTTCCGCTGACACAAACTGCACAAGAGGCTCTCAGAGAAGCTGCTATCTTATATAAACCAGCTGTGAGCACTAAGACCGTCAAAGGTGAATATGAAATTAAGAAAGAAGAAAAGAAAGAAGAAAGAAGACTTCGTATGCCATATGAGGTCCCAGAGCCTCGCAAACATGTGCGCACTACTCTTGAGGAAGATCAGAACATTAAACACTTTGTGCCTCTGTCAGACATGAAGTGGTACAAGAGGCTGCGAGACCAGTACGAAATGCCAGGAAAACTTGAGAGGACTGTTCAGAAACGCCAGAAACGCATACGTCTTTCCAGGTGGGAGCAATTCTACGTGATGCCACTGCCACGCATTTCTGATCAGTATAAGCCTAAATGGCGCATACCAAAGCTAACACAAGATGATCTTGAAATTGTGAGACCAGCACGTCGGCATACCCCATCTCCAGACTATGAATATTACTATAGACCAAGAAGGCGATCACTTGGTGACTTGTCTGATGAGGAATTACTCTTACCTATTGATGACTATTTAGCCATGAAGAGAACTGAAGAGGAAAGACTGCGCCTTGAAGAAGAGCTGGAGTTAGGCTTTTCTGCTTCCCCACCAAGTAGAAGCCCCCCACGCTTTGAATTGTCTGCCCTTCGCTATTCTACTGCAGGAGCACAGGTCAGTTCAGAGGAAGAAAGAAAGAGAGAGCTGAGGTATTCAAGCTATCACATCCCAACTAAAGCTGACACCAGTGCAAGCTATGCAGAGCTTCGTCAACGCCATGACAGGGCTGCCTACAGACCACCTAAACAAAAGCAAAGAATAATGGATGAAAGAGAGGATGAAGAATTGCTCCGCCCTGTTGGCACCGCTCAACGACTCTCTGAATACAGGAGTGAGCTTGAATATATGGCAGAAGAGGAAAAGAGTAGACTCAGAAGAAGGAGGGAAAGAGAAATAACTGAGATCACATCAGAAGAAGAAGAAGAAATAGAAATGGTGCAACACGTTCACAGGGAATTTTCACCTCCTTCTAGATTACTAAGGAGAAGAAGATCTCTTTCTCCAACTTATATTGAGTTGATGCGTCCTGTATCTGAATTAATTCGACCCCGCTCACGGCCTCCTGAAGAAAGCGAGAGAAGATCCCCAACACCAGAAAGAACTCGACCACGCTCACCTAGCCCAGTTTCTAGTGAAAGATCGCTCTCCCGGTTTGAGAGGATGGCAAGATTTGATATATTTTCTAGATACGAGTCCATGAAATCTGCTTTGAAAACTCAGAAAACTATGGAAAGGAAATACGAAGTTCTGACTCAGCAGCCTTTCACCCTTGACCATGCTCCTCGCATTACCCTGAGAATGCGTTCACACCGGGTACCGTGTGGCCAGAATACCAGGTTCATTCTAAATGTCCAGTCAAAACCAACTGCTGAAGTGAAGTGGTACCATAATGGTATTGAGCTCCAGGAGAGCAGTAAGATACACTTTACTAATACCAGCGGTGTATTAACTCTGGAGATTCTCGACTGTCACATTGATGACAGTGGAACCTACCGGGCTGTATGCACAAACTACAAAGGGGAATGCTCTGATTATGCAACACTAGATGTTACTGGAGGAGATTACACTACATACTCTTCCCAGCGGAGAGATGAAGAAGTCCCAAGGTCAATTTTACCTGACCTGACAAAAACAGAGGCATATGCAGTCTCCTCATTTAAGAAAGCATCTGCTACAGAAGCAAGTTCCTCAGTAAGAGAGGTCAAATCAGAAGTGTCAGCAACAAGAGAATCACTTTTATCATATGAACACTATGCTGCTTCTGAAGAAAAAATCACTGCAGCTGAAGAAAAATCATTGGAAGAAAGGACTGTACACAAAGCATTTAAAAGCACTCTACCAGCAACAATCCTTACAAAACCACGGTCAATCACAGTTTCTGAAGGGGAGACTGCAAGATTTTCCTGTGATGTTGATGGTGAACCAGCACCAACAATAACATGGTTCCGTGCAGGTCAACCCATTGTTTCTTCAAGACGCTTCCAAGTAACACGAACACAGTACAAGTCTACCTTTGAAATTTCTTCGGTCCAGATGTCAGATGAAGGAAGTTACACTGTTGTGGTGGAAAACTCTGAAGGAAGACAGGAAGCGCATTTTACTTTGACCATTCAAAGAACAAAAATTCCTGAAAAAACAATTACATCACCTCCAAAAATCAAATCTCCTGAGCCTCGTGTAAAGTCTCCAGAGCCAGTTAAGTCTCCTAAACGAGTGAAATCTCCTGAACCCATCAGCAGCCCCCCAAAAGCAAAGTCACCACCTGGAGACCAAACAGTACCAGCAG
Source organism: Psophia crepitans (assembly GCA_013399095.1). Taxonomy (NCBI): domain Eukaryota; kingdom Metazoa; phylum Chordata; class Aves; order Gruiformes; family Psophiidae; genus Psophia; species Psophia crepitans. The sequence continues at coordinate 108,587 of VWZZ01007168.1, forward strand.
AGAAAGTACAATTACTAACTGCTTCTCCACCAAAGATAAAACAGCATCTGAAAGCAGAAACTCTTGGAGATAAGGTAAAGTTATCCTGTGCAGTTGAAAGCAGTGTTTTAAGTGTCAGAGAAGTTGCTTGGTATAAGGATGGCAAAAAACTGAAAGAAGACCATCGTTTCAAGTTTCATTATGCAGCAGATGGCACTTATGAGCTCAAAATCCATGAGCTCATGGAATCTGATAAAGGAGAATACACTTGTGAAATTATTGGGGAAGGAGGTGTTTCAAAAACTAACTTCCAGTTTACTGGCCAAGTATTTAAAAATATCCTTTCCCAGCTAAAAGGTGTATCTGAAACTCATAAATCAGTTCAGAAAGAAGATGAGGTGCTTACAGTTTCTACACAGAAGAAATCAGCATTAGCAACTGAAGAAAAAGCAGCAGTTCAAGAAGTCATTAAAAAGTCAGTTGTTACTGAAGACGTCAAACAATTGAAAGCAGAAATTAAAGCTTCTTCAACTCAAATGACAGTATTTGAAGGGCAGAAAGTGACACTGAAAGCCAACATTCCTGGTGCCTCTGAAGTAAAATGGGTGCTGAATGGAATGGAGCTGAGAAATTCAGATGATTACAGATATGGTGTTTCTGGAAGTGATCACACACTAACGATCAAAAAGGCTAGTAATAAAGATGAAGGTATACTCACCTGTGAAGGTAAAACTGATGAAGGCATTATTAAATGCCAGTATGTTCTGACCTTTTCTAAAGAGCGCTCCAACGAACCAGCATTTATCATTCAGCCAAAGTCTCAAAATGTCAATGAAGGACAAGATGTATTGTTCACCTGTGAAGTTTCTGGGGATCCTTCTCCTGAAATCGAGTGGTTTAAGAATAATCAACCTGTGAGTATTTATTTAATATATTTACTTGAAAAATTAGCATTGTTCGTAAAATTGATCTTAATGAAACCATTTTTACCATCCTCAGGTTGCTGTTTCATCACACATCAGAGTAACACGCTCTAAAAACATATATTCTCTTGAGATTCAAAATGCAGCAGTGAGCGACAGCGGGAAATACACAGTCAAAGCAAAAAATTACCACGGGCAGTGCTCTGCTACAGCATCTTTGACTGTACTCCGTAAGTCTGGTCTCTGGCTCCTTCATTCAGACTAATCACAACTTTTTGCTGTGGTGTGTCTACTAAAATGACTTATGATAAAAGCCACTGGTAACATTGATTTAGGTATTTTAACAATCCTTAAGGTCCCTTCACACTCAAACCATTCTATGATTCTATGTTAACAGAAGGCTATGACCATTCCATCTAGGAAGACTGTGTTAAGACCTCGGTGCTGGCAATTACTCTTTCCTCATTTACTAACAGAATCTTGTCCAACAAAGCAAAGTAATTCCACAGTTAAAATTTGTTTATGGTAAATTAGCCATAACTGATCTGGGTTTAATATTCTATTGGCTGTACTATATCCCAGTTCCGAGGTTCCAGGGGTTGCTATGATTGGCTTGTATGACTGTGCTTGGGTTTAAAGGAAAGCTGCAGTGATTGAGTTTTTCTGTTGCCTTTTATAGCTATAGAACAATGCAGTGAAACACAGAGTTTCCTATACTATGCTTGTAAAAACTTGAAAATGTTTCACAACTTCTACAAACATAAACTGAACACACACCAATTCCAGTAACAGTTCTAACAGGAAACGCTGTGTGACAATCTGTTTCTTCTTGAGTATGTTTTTCCTTCAAGCTCATACACACTGGTAACAGTTCCATTTCCTACTTGTTTCATTTAAAAATTACTGTTTGTGATTTGGATATCTTGAATCAAATAATAGTGAACAATCTTATACGCCACTGCAGTTTTCTATGGAAAGCAAACTATGCCGTCTCTTCATTTCTGTAAAATTAACCATACAGAACTGCATGACTTTGTTCGTTAATGTGACGTTATTGGTTTTTCCTTCTATGTTTGCGATGCTCCCCAGCTCTAATTGAAGAACCTCCAAAAGAGGTAGTATTGAAGACAAGTGGCGACGCAAGCATGCACGAAAGTTTTTCTTCTCAGTCCTTTCAAATGGCTTCTAAACAAGAGGCTTCATTCAGCAGTTTCAGCAGTAGCAGCATGACTGAAATGAAATTTGCAAGCATGTCTGCCAAAAGCATGTCCTCCATGAAAGAATCCTTTGTAGAGATGAGCTCCAGCAGTACTGTGGGGAAATCTAGTATGGCTCAACTGGAGAGTTCAACTAGTAAAATGCTTAAATCAGGTCTGAGAGGTGAGCAGTACAATTACCAGTAGCATTAGTTCTTCAAATATCCTGACGTAGTCCTCAGAGTAAATCTGCTGCATGGCTTAGTAGAAACAGACTAACTTGGTGTTTCTTCTCCTGTTTTGTAAAGGAGTACCACCCAAAATTGAAGCTCTCCCATCCGATATCAGCATTGATGAAGGAAAAGTTCTCACACTATCTTGTGCCTTTTCGGGTGAACCTGCTCCTGAAATAACATGGTACTGCAGAGGGAGAAAAATTACAAGTCAGGACCAGCAAGGCAGATTCCACATTGAAACCTCTGAAGATCTCACCACTCTAATCATCATGGATGTCCAGAAGAATGATAGTGGACTTTATACCCTGAATTTAGGAAATGAATTTGGTACCGATTCTGCCACTGTGAATATTAATATTCGATCAATTTAGAGAGCTTGATCTATATTATTTACACTTGTCTTTTTACAAGTGGTTCATATATGGACTGAAATATCTGATATGTAAATATAAAAAAAAATATTTTTGTACCTACCTGAATATGACAAAGTCCAGAGCTATACATTATGACTTATAGTCATTACTGACCTAAGAATTTTAAACACTTTTTTCACTGGCATGTACATACTGTATATAGCCGAAGTTAACGGTTATGAAGTTTTGTACCATTTATTTTATGACATTTTGAAACGTAACTTTTGGAACTAACAGTTGGTAGGAGAAAGTTTCCTAGCAAACGACTACCCTGCTCAACATTTAACTAATTTTTGCGCCTCAACTCATTGTTGATGTCTAAGAATGCCTCAACAGGTAGAGAGGCTCCCTGTTGAAGATTACCTACACCTAAGAGATGATACTGTGCATTGTATTTCATACATGCACGTTTATGTTGAATCAGAAATGTAAGGCACTGGTGATGTTTGCAATTACCCTCCTGTAAGCATTGCTTTAATGTTTTACATTGGATCTGATTATGTCATAATTTCCATACCTGACTGACAATTTTTGGGCAAAGTGCAAGCGGCCAGCACTTTGTTCACCCACTGTCTGCGTACTGTTTCTGACATATTGACTGCCTGAATAGCTTTAAAAAAGTAACATCACCTGGCCATCCCCTTATTCAACAAAGCTATTTAGGTACTCAAGTGCAGCAGCAGTACTCCTCTCGGAGGTTCGTAGGGTGCAGTGATTGAGTTTGTGTGGTAGTATTAGACATCCAGTAGTCACTTCCAGGCAACTAAGCAATGAACCACAGTTTGTAAACAAACTGTTGCTGCAACACCAAATACCGCCCTGCACTTCAATTTGCTTTAGTTCTCCTAATGTAGTAATAAATCTTAGCTGTTGAACCTCCTTGAGATAGAATTACTCATTTTTAAAATGCATTTGAAATAAAGCATGCTTTCTGCACCACAAAGTCTGTGACTGTTGTTTATTTATTATGACCTGTTTTTACAGTTCTTGTACTGCACTACAGGAAAAAAAAGTTGCTGAATACAAAGACTAGGTAGAAATGCAATTCTCCAATGTAAACCAGGTAGCTAACTGCTGAAAAATCCAGCCATCAGAAACAGCCTGGCCACCAGAAAGTCCACCTTAAAAAAAGTCACTTAAAAGTTTTCTTCATAGGTTCTTCACTAACAAAGGAAAAGGATAAATTCTAGCACACACCTAAGCATTATGCTGTTCTTATTATTCCTCTGTTAAGTGAATTTCCAGGCCTTCCACTACACCCTATATGGACAAATTGCTAAACTCTCTTCTTTTAGAGCTAGTCTCTGCTGAAAGTGGTTAAAAAAAAACTGCCTGGAAACCTGGCTATTGCCTCTTCTTTTTTTGGCAGCTGCAACTAGTAAAGACAGTTGACCCTGATTGCCTGGACCTACAAGTTCTCACCTTCCGTGGGCAATTAAAAGCCCATGCCCCATCAGTTCTTCATCCCTCAAGTCAGCTAGCATACCTATAGGAGCAAAGCCTGTCTTTACCTTCCTGGAGGGAAACCCCAAATCCCATGCAGGCAGGTCACAGTTTTGGTTGTCTATGGGAAAAAAGTACAAAGCTCAAAGGAGCAATTCTGCTTCTAGAATTCACTCTGGTCAGTAGAAAAAGCATGAGAGCAAATACATTCACAGCAATGCCACACTGCTTCAGGGGCTGTATCTTAAGTGGAGGAGGAACATTAGTTAGCAACACTATGAAACATTCCCAGCATACTACTATTTAAAAAAAAAAAAAAAAGCTCAAGTTCATCAGAATAGTAAGGCAAGTAGTATGCTTAAAAACCTATTCCAAAAAGACTCACTAAAGCAGCAGACTTCTTTTTATTTTCATTTCCTATAAACCTATATATTATCAACCAGTAGCTATCCAAATAGTGCAGGAAAGCTAATAAAATGGGGATGAAACAAGGACTGAAGTAAAAATAAGTAAGTACTTCAGAAGAGCTAAGTTTTGGGTCAGGACAACATGGGGACTTTTTCAAATAATGTAACCAGGAACATTTAGAAACAATCAGAAAGATGAGAGTTTAAGAGTGCATGGTATTTCTTCCTTAAAATAAGGAAAAAAAGAATAATAAAATTGAGGTTAAAAGGGGCATTTACTTTAATCTTTGAATGCTTTAAAGACCTAAAAAAAACCCCTTAAGCTTCTCATTCTAATTCCATCAGATGTTTAAAAAAAACAAACCCAAACAAACAAAACCACAACAAACAACTTAATACAAGACACAAAAATACACAGGTACAGTCTTGTTTAACCAAGAACTAACTTGTGTGCACAGGCATGTGATAAAATTAATACTAAAAATTCACTAGTCATTTGTCTCAGCAGGGAGTCATAGCGACAGACAGCATCTGCAGACTTAAACATGGACTGTTCAAAAATACTACTGTAAATTTGGTGTTCCATGGCCTCTGCTGCATTTAGACCTATTTACTTGATCAAGAGGAAAGTACGTTGGTGTGGCAAGGTAAGCAAGTTTGTTCTGCCTGTACCTCCCTGGCCCAACTCTTCGCAGCATGTAAGGAAGGACAACTAACATTAAGCAGATGAGTCACTCGCATGCCTAAAAATAGGAGTTGAAGTATTTACAGACTTTGCTGAAGCATAGCTTCAACAGATAACTTTGCATACCAAGCTGCTGAGCCAGTGTTTTTTCACAAGATTTCTAAGCGAATGCTAATATGAGTGACACTGATAAAGTCACAACCTAAGCTTCAATATTCAGTTTCACAGAACAATCCCTAAATAATAACAATTTTTTCCAAGACAATAGATTAAGTAGTCTCTGAATTAAAAAAAAAAAAGTTTGCAGTGAACATTTCAAATTATTTACTTATTATATTCAGGTTGAATATTGGGATTTTTAACTGTACAAGCAGACATTTGCTCTCTTTAAAGATAAGATCTACTGCACTATAGGACCAAGTTCAGAAAAACATCCTACCACCAATATGTATGCAAAGGCATTTGGATTTCATGTTTCCTGGGGCCTGATGCACAAGGAAAAACCTTTTAGCAAAGCCCTGTGAGCTGCTGTACAGACTCTACTACAGCGCAATATATTCTCTACTAACATTTTACATTTGGCAGCCTGAGAAAAATAACTGTGATGGTGGATAGCCATATTAATACTAAGCAATTCCTTTTACTGCTAGCAGACAAGAAACCCTAGTCTTAACACTGCATTTCAATTTTTACCATCATCTCCAGTTTCAATGACTGTTTAACAAATATCAAACTGCTAAGCAAAGTAAATTAAATTCCTGAATAACACCTTCTAAGTACTACTGTACATACACCGTGGGAAGAGCAGAGGTAAAGCATTTCTTATCTTCTATAATGTTTTAAAGTGCAGGCCATTACCTTTGAGTAAGCTTGTTCCTGTTGATGTGGTAGACATCCTTTGCAAAATAGCAAAGCACCGGTCCCCTTGCTGTACAAGTAGAGGAATGCATAGTTCCCAGATCTTCATTCACTACTTAAAGTTAGCTGCTAAGGGGCCAAGTCCTTCTAGAACAGTTACAGTCATCTGGAGAGCTTTACAAAAATCTTTATGGTCTTTTTTGGTCTTCAATGTTAAACAGCAGAGATTTTTCAGGATGGCAGCTGTGGATTTGGACACACAGGTTCTACATAAACCCCCTGTAAGCAGTAATGTTCTCTTCTAGATCTGGATCTGAAACCCTTAGGTTCAGCCCTCACAGAAATCAGTAAAGAAACACCCCTAACAGGCAGGATTCACACGAACTCTTTTAAAGCAGGATAATTAGGAACATCTGAAAAAGATAGTTTTTCCAACACAGACATTTCCTTTATTCAGCTACTGTATCCTCTTTAAAAAGTTAACTTGCACCAGCTATACTACAAAACTTAAACTTATGGTGGCATAACAAGCAAAACTCAAGCTTACAGTTTGTGAAAATAACCATGAACCAAAGAGCTGTGAATTCAGTTTTTAAATAAATTAAGTACCATTTTTTTAATGCAGAAGCAACCTCTGAAACATTCCTACCCTAAAGACTGCTTTCTATGGGGAAAAAAAAATAATATTTTAAAAAGTCAAGCTGATTTCTATACAAACATTAATTTTCAGAAGTTTAAAGCCCCTGAAAATTGTAATCTCAGTATTCACCAGTCTCCAAATCCCTGACTGCCCCTTCATTAATTCTTTATAGTACAAGCTAGTAAGCCATTTACGCATATTCCATTTCTAATTATCTGATGTTAAGAGACTTCAGAGATATGAGTAAATAGAAGTTATCACTTTTCACCTAAAGAATATAAGCATACTACATATATTTAAGTGATAAATACTATTTTAAAAAAATTGGTTTCAGATTGATCTCTTCAGAAGCAATTGAGATCAGAACTAGAAGCAGTAATTACACATTCTGTGTTGAGGTTCAGCTTCCATTCTCTAGAAGAATAATGAAACAATTAGGCATTCCTCATAAGCTCTCCCCTAAACCTGGAAATGCAAAAGTAAGAGCATCCAGCTTTTTTTTAGTCTTACTAAAAAGTCGCTCATCGTGATTCAGCCAGTTAAGTGTCATTTCAGAAATGACTGCTTAGCTCCGGATGCCTTAAGTATGATGGCACATCATCTCCACTGATTTCACTGAAATGCATTACAGGAGTTTTGCTGCAGAGTTTGGCACAGGTATATACAAAAAGGCTCATTTAACTAACTCACTCCAGCAGGGACATGCTACATCTATGCAAAGCCATCATTCTGCCTTCAGTGACATGAGGAAGCCCAAAACAGTGCTGATGTAATTATACGCAAATTTTGTGCTTGAATCTAATCATTACAACTTTTGTCTAAACAAACAACGCTATCTGTGGCAGTATTTAAAAATATCATTAACTACTACTAGCACTGATCAGCCTGAGAGTTTTTCTGCACCATGTCAAGTCCAAACTATTTTCTCTGTAGTAGCTGAAAGCCAGACATAAAGCACTATTTGTTAATGATGTGACGCATACTTAACACTGTACAACCTGGCAGAAACTTCAGTGGAATTTCAAACAGCAGCTCTAAGAAAGCATATTATTCAAGACAACACTCTCATTGCAATATGCAGTTTACTTCTCTGAACATATTTTTAATACTTATTTTTACAATTGTCAGAAGTGTGATACAGAATACATTAAAGCAAACATTCAGAAAAAAATGTACAAGCAGGTGTGTGGCTGATACACATATGCAAATGCTAGTTGCATGAAAACTGACAGAACTGAGCACAAATGAGAGCTCTGAGCTGCTATCCACAAGTAACTTTACTTGTATGAGCCATTCCATTCTATCTGTCAGTGACAAAATGGTTTATAAACTGCTATTTTATATATGGACAACAGCTCATTTGTTTTTTCTCAACATTTGGACCTGTTTTGATTTAGATAAATCAACATCACAGAAATTTATATGGAAAACTTCTATTCCATTCCCATTTGTCCTTTCCAGCCTGCTTCAAAAACACCAGATTATTCAACATACAGAAAAGGAAGACTACTTAAACCAAATTAAAGATTTGATTATAAAAACAGATTTTGGTATGTGCTTGAGTGCAAAAAACCCTGTACATTTATTTAACAATTGTGTGATTCAAAAACAGTGAATGGGTTGCTTAAAGTGCTCTACTGCTAAGACCTTATAGACCAAGTTTATCCCTAAATGAATACCCAAAAAAATCCCCAAAAGCTTACAATGCAAACACTAACATCTTTATGGACCAAGGTGCTAATAGGCACTGTCATACTATACTACTCATTAACTAAGAAAGTCAGATTCCGATCTCACTTACAGTTAATTCAAATTTACACTGATGTAACTGAGAGCAGAATCCATCTCCTGATGTATACCATCCTGAAATGATATAAAGGAGTCACAGAAACAGAAGCTCCCTTTCATATAAATAGATCATAAATAAAACACACATAGATATAAATATTCATTACAACAGCAACTTAAAGGTCTAACATTTCAGCTCTTGCTTCTGTAATACTTGCTAAAAACACATCTTAAGCAGGCAGAATAAATCTTAACAGCGCTGCATTAGCTAATTGTGATGCTACACACCCCAGAAACAATTTATGTACATTTTGAAGCCTTTAGTAGATCTTTAGGAGTGAAAGTAGGTAGAAATTTTTTATGCAAAAAAGAATAAATAAATAAAAGTTATTAAATATCCAATGTTTGGTACAAATGCTTCTTATTAAGTTATTTTTATATATTTGTTTAGAAAAATACACTAAATATTTCTACTTTCATTGGCTAAAAATAAGGACCGGATTATGTATATCCTTATGTTTTTAAAGAAGGCAAAGTCAATTACTGTCAAGCCGCTAGAGTAGACCATTAGTGCCCATTCCCACAGCCTTTACACAGGCAAAAAAAAGCCATTGCAGGTCTAATCACAGCTCCTGGTAGATGACCTGGTACAAATGACCCAAAAGGCCCATGGCACAAAATCATTTTATCAAAAAAAAAATGAAACCTTTTTACTAAAGTTTATAACCTGCAGGTATACTAATGTATCAGTCAGACCTTCACACATTTTAAAAAGAGCTACATTTACAAATGTGGATGCTTATTAGTTAAGCCATCGTTTGTTCCAAAAAATGAACATTCAAACTCTGAAATATTAGGAAAATACTCTTGCAAATAAACTATATAAAGATAAAATACACTTCAAAGATAGTTTTTACGTTTTCTATAAAGTGCAGAGAAATCCTTCTAAAAAGGGAAATGACTACTTCCTATAACAACAGTATAATTATTACAGCAGCCTTTGCATAGCATTATTTATAGAAAATTGAATACTTTCAGTTTCTTCAAGAAAAGGATGAAGGAGTCTCTTCCTGTTCAGATCCTTCCTTTGATACTGATCTATTTTCTTCAGGAATGGTTGATGATACCAGATCTCCATTGACAGCACTTCTAGAACAGTGAGCAGATCCTATGAAGACATCAGTAAGTATTTAATTTTCAACCCTAAAAATACTCATCCAATCTGTTAGTTATTCAATTTGCTAACTATTTCCTGTTTCTATTGCTAACATAAGCAATCAGAAGCATAATTACTCTGGACTTTTCCTGAAAGACTTCAATCAATATTATGCCCAAGTATGATGGATATGAAGAATGTTGAGCTAGTATAAAACTTTTTTTTTTTTAATACACAATGATTCAATGTTTTTTACATTATGAAGGACAGTGATCTGTCAGATGCAGATGTGTTCTGTATGAGGAACACATGGACTTCTTTAAAAAAAAAAAATCAAAAAACAAATAAACAAAAAAAACCAACCCAAAACTGATGCATCAATAAGCATTTAGTTAAAACATTTTCTATTATTAAAGTGAGATGGATAAATTATTGTGAGTTGAGTATTGCTAGGCTATCTGACATGAAAGAGAAAGAACTAAGATAATTGGAAGGTAGCAGAGAGCGCTTCTTGCATGGTAAAAGAAAACAAAAATAAACTCAGAAACTGAGCTAGAACTTAGAGCTAGATGGTTAGGATACAAAAAAGCCCAGTATTAGCAGAAACACAGAAGACAAAAAGACTCCTCATCAGTGCTGAAGAGAGTCAGACTAGGTAGTCAACATCAGAAGGTCCAGATGGCAACAACAAAAGCCTTGCATTATAGGAAGCTAGAATGATGTGCACCTACATTTGCACCAAGACACAAAGCAGGACCTAAACTAAGTTTATTAGCTTGGAATACATGCCCTATGCTGGTAGCAAATGCGTGACGTGAAAGAGGTGCTCACCCTGCAAAATATGAGCATCAGAGAACCAAGGAAACGGTGTGGAGGTGCAAATACTTTCAATATTTTTGATTGATATAAATATATTTGATATTTCTCATCACAATGCTTCATGATAGCATGTAAAGCATTAGCACCTCTTGTGCTCACATGGGCTTTCAGCAATGCACAGGCCTCAGTTTTTTTCAATCCAAGTGGAGCACTAGGCACTCCAAAAGGAAACAAGATTAAACCAGAACTAGTCAAGTTAAAGTCCTCTGAGAGGAGTTAGGATGGAGTCAAAATTACAACAAGATTCAAAAGGAAAACACACAGAGGAACTGGCTACTAACTCAGTAGGCCCATCTAATCAGGAGGAAATAATACTCTTATCATGACATCATTTTATAATTTTGGGGGTTGTTTTTATTTATTAATAGCAAGGCTGTGCTCTTTCAGAACAGTCCTGTTCTCTACAAAAGACATGCAGCCACTGAAATGAACCATCCTTCCACAATGCTCTGGGTGGAAATTACACCCTATCACTCACAGGAGTCACAGAAAGGAGAATTTGTTTTGTGACAATAAGTAGGTGGCAAACAACAGTATTTCACACCACTTACTCAAACATCCTTCGTGTAAGACTATTAGTATAAACATCTCTTTTCCCATAACGTCTCTATTTTATCTTGCCATTAGTCTCTATTTTATTGCCACTGATTTCAATAAAACTACTCCCGCTGTAGGATCCTTTTCAATATGAATGAAAGCCAGCAGAGGTCAGCCACATAAACTACAAAATCAAAGCGCTTTGATTTATAATACAGGAATCTTCCAACCAAAACTTTGCATAACTAGGAAACCTTTTTTCCTCCTGCTGATATCAGCACTAGAACAGCTGCTGTAAACAGGTAAAAAATTGTACAGAAAGATACAAAAGAAAACCACCCCTCTTTCAAACTTACTCTGAGAATCTTCCCAGGGACTATCACTGTAAGATTCTGTATCCGAGTACGTTCTTCTGCGCCGCTGAGAAAATCGGTGAAGGGATGAAATTGGTTCTTTTACAGAGTGATTACTCCTACAAAGGAAATAAGATCTGTTAGTAAGCAAAATATGCAACAATCCACACAAACTTAGTATACTTTAAATTTAAAATAATTTTAGTGCTTAAACTGTTAGCATCAATGTTTTTCACTACACTAAACTAAAAATGGCAGTCAACAGAACATTCTTAATTTTCACAATTATAAAACCTGAAAATGGAAATAAAAATGTAATATAATCTTTGCATGAAGAAGAAAATTCAAGAATCTGAAATAGTGACCCAAAAAGAACGTTAGTGTTTCAAGTTTCATATCTAATTTCATTAACTTTTCAGAATAAGTAATTTGCATAAAGTTTCTAGCGTGAAGACATTTTTGTAGGGTATTATAGACAGCAGCTGCATTATTTGCCACCAACAGTGATAATCTGCACCCTTAGTTTTCAAAATTAGATCTTCATCTTTTATGTTGATATTTCCCCCCCCCAAGTGAATAATACTCACATTTTGATTACAATGCTAGCAGGTTCAGAGAGGATTTTTGAAACATGAGAAAACACCTTAATGAAATAGAAAATTACCTTTCTGAATAGCAAGGACCAGGGTGGCTAACAGAACGCTTCATCTAGGAAAAAAAAACAAAACAAAACAACAGACCAAACAACAAATGATATCAAAAATATCACAAACTACTTATAAGAATAATATGCATACCTGCATTAATTTTTACTTTATTTACAGTTTCTACAAAGAGGGAGGGCAGTTCTTTTTTTTTTCATTAAAGGCAACCATTCTTAGTTAAAAATCTGATTTAACTATATGAAAACAGATGTATTGCCATCAGTATTAAAAGTTTTAAAGCGTTCACACAGGAAATAAGTTTACAAAGAATACTACCTAGTTTCTATGGAATTCATTCTCTCTTGCTCCAAAGTTACTCAGAGACCCTTTTGTTAATTGCTATGATACACAGAAAGAAAGACATTTTTCCTCTACCAAATGCCAGCTCAAATTCCTCATTACACAATAAAGCCAAATCCTGCCTCTTGATTTCTTGTGGTTCTTCTGATATCACTGTCAAGTTTCTAGACATATCAAAGAAAGTTATTATTTTAAATCAGTAATGGTCAGCTTTGTCAGTAAATTGACTAAAGATGAAGAGAGAAGAGAACCAAGTACAAAGAAAGGGATTCCCACAATAAAATCCCACAATACAGCTCATCTTGGAATCTATACATATGATCAAGAAGACATTTAAGATGATTCCATATACACTGTCCTTCTACGGGAAATAATCAGTAGTGAAGAGTTATGCAAGGAGTTATCTTTAGCATTACTTACTTTTTTGTTAAATAAGGGCATGTTAGATTAATACAAACATTTTGAATTATATACACTGAAAGATCTGCTATATTGCTGAAATGCTTCAAGCCACAAGGCACTGAACTGTTTAAACAGGAGGCAAGGTTACAAAATTTTTAAGATCAGCGTACAGCTAGCATTCTAAAAATCAAAGAAATGGTTGAACTGAGGAAAAGTTAAACCTCATTCATTTCTGAGATACCTCATTACAGGGTCTTGACACGTACCATAGATTACTCTGATGATGACTAGTAAACAAAGACTGGGAATGGAAAATTATTGATTTATATTTAGGATCAGTACTGATCATAACAGAGTCAAGATTTCACTGTTGACATCACAGCACATAGCAACATCATAGTCTTCTGCCATTCTTCCCCCCATCCAACCACCAATATGACACTTAGAAAAAATAGTATTTCAAAAATGTCTAAACCATTTGGACAGGTGATGGTGATACAGGAGAAACCAAGGGATCAGAGTGAGGCAGCTGGAACATTTCTGGCTTAAACTTGGCATTAGCGATCTTCACACATTCTTCAAGTGTTGTGATAAATGTATTACATGTGGCACTAAGCAAGGAAGAAGCTTCATTCATGTTCTGAAAAAAAATGAAAGCATAAGCATAAGCAAGGAACAAAATGAAAATATGCAAATACGACTCTTCCCCACCACCCCTCACACACACAGTAGTTTCCCTTCTTACATTAAGAGCTTCCATTTCCCATTTAATTTAATCAAATGTATACCTTCCAATGAGGTTAATTTAAGCAAAACAAACGTGACAGCATTGTAAATTCCTTCCGAGTTTCTTTAGCGCATTGCCCAACAATGCCATAATGATTTTACTACAAAGCTTGTCTCAGAGTGACTAACTGGTATCAGAATATCATTCAGTGAAACAAATGAATCATAACAGAAAGTGCAAACAGCTTTATCACTCCAGTGCAAGGAGCCTGCCTGCAGGTCAGTTTCACCTTGCTGTGAATTGGCAACAGCTTGCTGTGTTGTGTCTAAGTGTCAATGCCTTGCTGTGCTTTTCCCTAAGTGGACAACAATATTGTCCACATGCTGCTTAGGAATAAGGCCATTCATAACTTCCAGTACTAACTTTCATTCAAAAGGAAAAATACTATAATAATTTTACTTGTGCATATTCAGAGAGACTTATCTACATTGCAGGTTTCTGATACCTGTAACACTAGCTTTCACTGATAACAAAACAGAATACCCTCCCACACAGGGAAGTAAAGAATAGACAAACAAGATTTTTCATTGCCTATAACAGAGATGGAAAACAAGACAAATGATTGCATAACTTATACGGCAGCTCTTCTGGCCTTTTAACCAAATGACCCAGTAACACATTGCTTCCTAATGCATGGTACAATTACAGTTAAATCACCCAAGTACTTTATGCACATGTAATCACTGTTAGTATTACAGATACATGAGCACTCAAACATTGACCTTAAGTTAAATCTCCTAACATTAGGGAGATGAAAAAAAGCATCAGATGTCAACAGAAACTTGAGGTGACTTATATAATTAGGTTCTTCAGTGGCATTCTAGAAATTCTGTACCTCAATGCTTGGAGGAGAGCGAGTCTCATCATGGTGAACAAATTCCTGTATTGTATGAACTTGCTGCATTAAAAGATCACAGTAGAGACGAAGTTCAGACATTTTGGTTTTAAGAGATTCATTGGTTTCGCTGATTTCTATTTAAAAAATAAGGAAATAGCAATTTATTGCATATAATATATGAACACATTTTAAATGCACTTTCATTTAAATTTAATTTTAAAATTCACTTAAACTTTAACTTAATTTTAAAAGTAACTGGAGTCTGCAATGAGTCAAGGACTGTACTTGAAGCAAACAATAGTTTGTACTTTTGGATAACGATGCCAATTTAATGACCGTTAAGATAGAGGCATATCACTAGGAAAGACAAAGTTGAAACCTTTCTTAGCTGCAATGTAATGTAGAAAAAAATTAGTGGATGAAATTTACGGCCACCAGAGTGGTTGAAAATGGTTACACTAATCCATCCAAGAAAAACTGAGGAAAAAAAACAGTAACTATAAAGAATCAAAACAGCAGAAATGAAATTACTTCACAACAGCTACAAACAGTATGTTTGTTCTTGTAGTGACAATAAGTTGCTGATATTTCAGCTTCTTAAGATACATCAGGGGAGGCAACCTCTAATTCAAACACCAAGGGGGAAATTTACCATATAGATGACTAAAAATAATTACAATTTATATTTAAAGACAATAATACTGACTTTCTACCACAATATTTGCATTATTATTATCTGAAAACGAGTACTAGGAAAAGTAGTAAGATCATATATGGTCTAGGTAACACACATACCTTTTTCTTTTTTTGTTCTGGTATCTGCTAAACAGGCTTTTGCACTCCCCAGTGCTACCAGCCACCTTTGCCTTTCAGCCGCATTAACTGCTTTCATATAGAAATGCTGTTCCCCTGGGATGATTAGCTCCATTCTTGTGTTGTCTGTTGCATGAACTTACAACAGAGGAGAAAAAAAACAATTTTGGAAAAAAAACCCAACACCTCAACACAGTAACGACTATTTATTAAATAACGGTAAAAATATTTTAAAATTTTTATTATGATCCCATAGTAATACAGTAAATCACAATGTACCACTGCTAAATAACAAAAAGCCCAAAGCTGCTCAACTTTTCTCCCCAGCACACCTTCAAGTCAACACGTAGGAACAAGAGACACCGAAGAGTGGCCAGGTTCAACTACAATGGGGTTCCCTTTCTGCATTAACAATACACAGTCTATAAATCTGCAATAACTGTTGTATCCCAAATCTGGTCTAAACATGGCAAACTGAAGAGTTTTGTTGCAAGGACAAGTATTTACAGAAGACTAGGCTACAAACTGAAATAATCTCCCTTCTAGATGCAATCTGGCTTCAGGTCAAAGCCCTAGAACTGAGGTAGACTTTGTTTACAATCTGTTATATTCAATACTTAACTCAATATTCTGCTGAGTTTCATATTATCAACCACAGTTCCTCCAGACCCACACTCCCCACTAGCCATGGATGCAGGATACTGCACCAAATCCAGGCTTCAACTATTATCTTCTTTTGGTGAAGGAAAAATAACAAGCAAAATGAACAACTGGAATGGCCAAAAAATGGAATTTCCACCTTACACCACTGATTTCATCTAGACCAAGGAAACGGTAACAAAAAAGAGTTGCCACATAAAAAAAAAATGGTGGTCCATGTAAATAAGAAGTCCCACATTTTAATATACAAGTACCCACATCACAAGCCCAGTCATCTGTGGGTATCTGGAAAGAGGTCAAGAGTTGAAAGCAATGGGAGAGTTAGATGATGCCTTGCTATCAGCCAAGGAGGTTGACCTACAGCTTAGAATACACTAAAGGTACAGGCTAAACTCAGAGTCTGAGGCAAATAGTTCACTTACGAACTTTAATACATTCATCACCTATGCACATGGGCAGCTGCTAACAGTGAGAAAAGTACAAATGACTCAGGAAAGTCAAAAGACTGAGCATCTGTGGTTTATAAGTAATCCCCTTTTGGGTCACTGCTGCTACTCTTCTGAAAAACTAGCATTTATGAATGTGTCTCTCAATCCTACTTATCTTATAAGAGAAATAAGCAGTAGAACTATTTAGCTGAGGTAATTTCAGTCATAAGACACAAGCGCACAACTACTTAAAACTAAACAGAATATATGGCAGGTTGCAGATCTCAAAGCGGAGTTCTGTCAAAAACAATCACCATTTCAAAACTCACATTCATTGTTACTTGTGAACTACAAAGCAGTCGCACTGGACTAAAACAAAAATAAAAGAGGAAAAACTTGTGATGCAAAAGGTATGTTGGGTGACCTTTTCTATTTCCCTGGCAGCTAAAATTTCCTCAAGCAAAAATCTATTAACTCTTACCTTTTATTTCACACACAGCCATCTTTATACTTCCTTTGCTGCCTTTGCAAACATCATCCTGTGAATCATAGTAGGACAGTATCCCGTTGTCTAAAACAAACCACCGAGGCTGCCAACCTAGCGAGATCAAAAACATGAAGAGGAAAGCTTAGTCTAATTACTAAATTGCAAATCAAATTCAACTCTTTGGTTGTTACAACTTTTATAAAAAATGCAAACATTAAAGTATTCATGTAACACACCACAACTTAAACAAGCTGCGCAGTCCGAAGATCAGAGGCACTCTATAACTAGCGTTATATGGATATTTCACTCCCATTCTTTTGGGATGCAAGATCAGCAATATTTCAATTTTCACTGTATTCCATTCTAGAGCAAAATCAAGTTTTAATTTAGCCACCAAGGAATCCTATTTTGAAGGCTGATAAATTATACACCTCTGAAGAACCATTCTCATTCAAGTATATGTTTCAGATAGACTTTTCTAGGATTGTAGGATCTTATTTCCAAGACACAACCAAATGACTGTTGTCAGAAACTGCTAAGGTATGGTCTCCTCTGCCTACTGTATTTCAGTAAGAACTTCTATATTTCACACTTAACTATTGACACATCATTTTCTCTGAAAGTAGCCCAGCTCTATCACTCAACAGCAATTTAATGTCAGGCATTGCGCAGGGAACTGAGACAGGGCTTATACTCCTAGGTCCATCTGTCAGGACAGAATACACCAGCTCCTCTACCAAGGTTTTCACCAGCTTTGCATTAGCAAAATTACAGAACTATCTCTGATTTCGTATCTATAAAGCAGAGCAGTTTATGCACAGATGAAAAAATTACACCACATAGTAATTACTGTCATGTATATTAGCATCCTATTTTTTCCCCTCTCTCCTTTTTTCCCTTTTTCTTTTTATTACAGCTATTTCATAAAATTCAACACTAATTTCTAATATACTAAATGCAAACCATTTTGCCTAGTAAATCACCATTGTTTCAAAACATAACACATAACTAAAATATTCCAGTAGAGCACAAGAGTTACAGTGGCCCACAGCAGTCTGGGTCAGCTGTACAGTAGAAGCATTATCACCCCTCTATTTTACAGCTCAACACCAAATTTTAACTTCCTGCTTGCATTTGGAATGGCAATAATGCACGGCCAAAAACTCAGCATATTTGGCGGTATGACGGTGTGGTCCACGGCCCTTGTCAATTGCCATTCCAACAGAGCAAGCTGCAATCAGCCAGCAGCACCGTATTATAAGACTTAATCAGGTATGAGACTCTTGAAAATCAGCTATCAAATCATTACAAACTTTAATATTAATTCAAGAAGTGTAAAAGCAGGGCTCCATTACATTGCAATTCCATGATAAGGAAATAATAAAATGTAACTATTTTTATAATTTATTAGCTATAATGGCAAGCATCCGTGTCTTTCAAAATGCACAGTAGTAACTAGTAAGGAGATCCACACTCAGATATGAAAACAGAATGAAAAGAGTACAACCATTGAGGGATACCAACCTCCACGGGAAATATTTCAAATTGTATGTGTACATCACCACTTATACTCAAAGAATATGCAAATAGTCATGAAATGACTGTACTGAAAACCCTGTCCTGTAAAACACAGCTCATAATTTTTTTTTTCCTGTTCCACTATGTTGCAAAACATTGACCCCCTGTTGCCCTTATCTCTAAGTGCATGCACAGCTGGTAAGTCACTGCCTGTCTCAACAGTCTGATTCTGACAAAAAGGGACCCTACATGAACGATTATTTCAGCCTCACATATGTTGGTACTGGAAAAAATTTAAGCAAAGGATTTAAAAGACTCCAAGTGCCTTACAGAAGTAAACTAAAGAACAAAAACACCTCTTCTGATTTGAAACTGGACAGTGTCCTGTGCTTCACAAAATATTTAACAAATTTGTACTTCACAAATTCTCAGATGCTCAGATACTATTTGCGAGGAAAAAAAAAGCCAAATTTCTGGTTTGGTTTTAATGAAGGAAAGTAAACGTTTTCCACAATGCTTCAGTAATAATAGCAAGCTCCTTTGCTGCTTGACTTCTACCATTAATGACAACAAGTATTTGTCCTGGTTTCAGCTGAGAGAGAGTGTTCTCCATAGCAGCCAGTGTGGGGCTGTGTTTTGGGCTTGTGCTGGAAGCAGCACTGATAGTGCAGAGATGTTTTTGCTGTTTCTGAGCAGTGCTTGCCCAGAGCCAAGGCCTTTTCTGCTTCTCACACCACCCCGCCGGCGGGATGGCTGGGGGTGCGCGGGGAGTTGGGAGGGGACAGACAGGACAGCTGACCCCAACTGACCAAAGGGGTATTCCATACCATATGACATCATGCTCGGTTTATAAGGGGCTTGGGGAAGAGGAAGGGGGGGCAGCGGCGTTCAGAGTGATGGCGTTTGTCTTCCCAAGTAACCATTACGCGTGACGGAGCCCTGCTGTCCTGGGGATGGCTGAACCCCTGCCTGCCATGGGCAGTGGGGAACGGATTCCTTGGTTTGCTTTGCTTGTGCGCCCGGCTTCTGCTTCACTTATTAAACTGTCTGTATCTCAACCCACGAGTTCTGTCACCTTCACTCTTCTGATTCTCTCCCCCTTCCCGATGAGGGGGACTGAGCAAGCGGCTGCATGGTGCTCAGCTGCCAGCTGGGGTAAAACCACAACAGTGCTACAGCCTATTTCCGACTACAAAAATTTATAGTAGAGTAACAAGAAAGCTGGTAGTATGATTTAAAAATTTCACTAATTTTATTATTATTACTATTTTTAATTTGCTGCCCTCCTATATTCTAGAAATCATAGGAAATTCCTGACAACACTGTAATTTTGAAATGCAAGAGCAGATGCTCTCCGTTGGCCAGCACACATGGAAAAAAGGGGTTCTGCAGTTTGCTATTTTTGAGGGCTACTGACTTTTAGCAAAGTTAGCTGTACGTTGCTATAGCAGTCTAGTGTGTGTACAGCATTCACACTTACTGTTAAATGTTTACTTATTAAATAAAAGACTTCAAATGGGAAGTTTATATCAAACATCACAAGGGCTCATTACTTGTCACCTTTTAACTTTTGCTACAGTAACATTTTTGGTCACATAAGTGAAAGCGACAATTTCTGTTCTAATTTGAAAAGAAACTTTACTCATTAGTTTTTTCATAGTCACCCTTTTTCCAATACGTGTTTTCTCCACATTTATTGTGAAGAAGTGATCAAAGTACCTTATCAAATATCTATTTGATTACAGCACGTTACTGATCACTGCTTTCACTGGAAGTCCAGTGTCCATGGACAGACATTTGCTCTGAAAAAGGCAAGATTATGCTCTGTAAAATTCACAGAAGTGCACGTTTCAAAAACTCCCATGGCCCACGTTTCATAAACCCTCAGAACTGAGTGTCACACCGCTCTGCATTCAAAATCTGAATGTGCTGGAGGAGAACAGCACACGTGAAGTGCTGAAGAACGAGAGGGCAAAGAAGATATTACCAAAGCAATCAAACACGAGGCCTGATTAAGCATGGTATATGATCCCACACTGATCTGCTCTGGAGGGACACTTAGTCCTATTATGGTGTCAGAAGCGAAATCTGTTTCACCTTGACAGTGCCGTCTATCCATTGCTGTCTCCAGAGGGAGGTGGGATCTATTACTACACAGGATGAGGCAAACAAAACCAGAGCTTTGATGGAAAACGGAGGTATCTGGTGCATTTCCATCTGCAGCGCTTCTAAAAATACATTTTGTGAATAGTTCACCCAGAACTGAACACAGAGTCAGAAAAAATATCATTCAAAAGCAAATGAAAAGAGAATTCAGACTTTTACATTTAGCACTGAAGATTTAAAGATATAATCATAAATTATTCCACAACTGTAAGCGAGGATACCCTGCAAGTCTGTATGCTGCAAACTAGAGCTATTTCTGAGAGCCGAGAGGAGAAAATCCCACAGCTCCAGACAGCGTTTCCCTGCAGCCTGCCCTGTTACCAGGCAGGGCACAACCCAGGCCTCCAGAGGCACCCGGGCACGCAGGTCCCAGGGGAAGACCACGGGGGACGGGCACACCCTGGCTGTGAGGCTGTCGGCACCGCGCCGGTGCCCACGCCGCAGGGCTGCGAGGGGAGCGCGAAGGGGCTCGGCTGGCCCGAGAGGCCTGCGGTCACCCCACGCCACACACACGGAAGTGCGCGGGGAGCAGTGGCGACCGTCGTCACTCGCCGTCCCCCGGCCCAGCCCCCGGGGCCGGCTCCAGGCGGCCCGCCCCGCCAGCTGCCTCAGGGGCGCCGGCAGCCTCCGCCGCCCGCG
>VWZZ01007168.1:130337-156018 GCA_013399095.1 Psophia crepitans
CCGGCGGGGACAGTGCCACGCCGGCGGCCTCCTCGAAGCGACATGGGCCGCGGGCTGACCCTGCTCCTCCTGCTGCTGGCCCTGCTGGCGGCCTCGGCGCAGGCCGAAGGCGGCACGGCAGCGGAGGTTAAAATAGAGGTGCTGCACCTCCCCGAGTCGTGCAGCCCGAAGAGCAAGAAGGGGGATCTGCTGAACGCGCACTACGACGGTTTCCTGGCCAGCGACGGATCCAAGTTTTACTGCAGGTGGGCCCGCAAGGCAGCGGGGCGGGTGGCGGGGAAGGTGGGCCCTGGCCCGGCGGTGTACGTGGCACAGCCTGCCCGCCCCCAGGCGCACGGCCCGCCGTGCTCCCGCAGCCGGGTGAGCGGGACCCGCTGCTCTCCCGGCGCGGGCACAGCTTGGA
Organism: Psophia crepitans; assembly: GCA_013399095.1. Taxonomy (NCBI): domain Eukaryota; kingdom Metazoa; phylum Chordata; class Aves; order Gruiformes; family Psophiidae; genus Psophia; species Psophia crepitans. The sequence continues at coordinate 130,741 of VWZZ01007168.1, forward strand.
GTCCACGCTGAACGCGTTAGCATTAGTCATTGCCCCCCATCTCAGCCTTTCTTCAGCCGGGTGTTGAACGATGTAGGGTTAAGAGGGACCCGCGCCGAGTTAAGCGGGGAACCAGAGCCGTGCTTGAGGCTGGTGGCAGTCCACCAAGGGGGCGGGCTCGGAGGGTCACCGAAAGCCTGTAGCCCACACCTCACATGGAGAACCCCTTTGGCAGGGAAAAAAACCCCTCCAACACGTTATCACCTGCCTTCCTATGTGCTGTAATCAGCGGAGAAAAACTCGGGTTTGGAGGAGGAGCTCCTGGTAGGAGTGCAGGCTTACAATTTTATACTGAAGCTTGAGTACAGCGTGCACGCCTGTGTCGTTGGCATTGTGCAGGGCAGCCCCCCAGTGCAACACTAGTGGTTGGCAGTCTTTGTGCCCCTTCCCTGCTGCTGCTTCCCTCCTCAGTTTGTGCTGCCTTCCTCTTTGCCCCAGTGTTAGCATTTAGGCTTTTGCTTTTTCATTTCATCCCATTTATCTGTCTGCAGGCTTTTTCAGCTTGGTTTATCTTGCTTTGCACAGAAATTGTTGTGCAAAGGCTTTATTCTTACAGCACCTTGCTTTTAATGGCGGTGCATCGTACTAGTGAGGCAGGACTCACCTGTGCGGAACTGTGGAAGAGAGTCTTGTCTTTCCTTCAGGTATCTGGCTCGTTCCTTACCCATATTTTGACAGATCTTAAAGACTGTGGCCTTGTTTATTACAAAATCTTGATTCGTCCCCACACTGGTATACTTTAAGAAAAAATCAGTAGAAGATGATTCTACATTTAACAGTACCATTTTACTTGCATTTTTTTTGACGGTTGAAGTGACTGATTTTGGCATGTACAGCATTGCCCTCTGACTTTTGAACTACATGCTGCTCAGTCGCTGCTCAGTATAGCTCCTGTGCTGGGGACACCTCCTGTGACCAGAAGCTGGCTCAAGTACTGAATATCTAAACTGAATAGGACAGTGGGTGAGCACACAGTACTGCAGTCAAGGTTGCCAGGCTGCTCCCACAGCTGCGCATGCTCCGTCCCATCTCGTCCTACAGTGGTGTGAATTGCTGAAGGCATTTTCGCTTCCTAGCAGCAAATTACTCCCAGCAAATGATCAGGAAGATTGGATGTTTTTGTAAGAAGTTAGGATTTTTACTCGTCTTTTTTTATTTCAAAAGGAGGTTGCCCTTTACACATCTCAAGACTGGATCCTTAAGATTTATAAACATAGCAGAAAAATAGTATTAATACTTATATTCTTGCACTCTAAACATTCTTGTCTTAATAATCTAATGTACATTTTTTATATTAAAAAAATTATTAAGTTCACTGTTACCCACTCTCTTTTTTTTTTTTAATAGTCGGACACAAAATGAAGGTCATCCAAAATGGTTTGTTCTGGGTGTTGGACAAGTCATAAAAGGGTTAGATATTGCTATGATGAATATGTGTCCTGGAGAAAAACGGAAAGTGATCATACCTCCGTCGTTAGCATACGGACAGCAAGGATACGGTAAAAAAAGCTTTAATACCAAACTTTGCCTTTCTGGTTTACTCTTTCAAACGTAACAGTATCGTAAATGGCTGTAAGAATTGGTGCTCCGTTATTTTTGGAGGCCCTAAAGGTGATGACTGCAGCTGCACAGCCTAATCCTGCTCATTCCTATGCAGTTTAAGTAGTCCTCATCGTAGACCCAAACCCAGGCCTTGCAGTTTGCATTACAATTCAGTACCTGGCACCTGATGTGTTTTTCCAAGTATTGCCATAATATGAAAAATTGTCAGTAAAAGGAAGTTCTTCACGATTCATATCAGCATTTTTTGTCTTAATTATTATATTCTATTCATGTTTAATTTCTATTATTTAACCTCTCTCTGCTTAGCCTTTTAATGAAATTCTGTGTCTTCTGAGCAAAATGGAATGTAATCCAGTGCATGCCAAAGAATTAATCTAAGTAGTAATCATTTGTTTAAAAGACTGCTTACATTCTGGATAGTTAATGAACGATATCACCACATTACATAGTTAGTAAGTTAGTACTAAGTACAAAGCATGAAATCTGATTTGAATTTATTATGCTTAAGTGTGCAGTCTACTTAAAAAAAAAAAGTTCTGGTCTGAGTTTTATGCAGTGTTTCAGCACTCTTAATTTGGGATAATTTAAATTCAGTTTTGACTAAGATATAGTAGTTTCTGTGAAAAGGTAGCTGATGGTCTGTAATAATTGTTTGGTAATGGTGTTGTGTCAGAGTTCCATACACCAGTTTTGTCTCTGATACAATTCCATTGGAGCCAGTGAATAATTGTTTCCCCTTGAGCATAATGTTTAATAAATAATTCTCATAACAACAAGGAAAAACATTGACACAAATAAAAGTATATACTTAAACCTAATCTAGTGTTAACTGTTTGTTCCAGGTAGCACTTCAAGAAAGTATTATTTTCCTACAGCATCCCTGTTCTCTGTCTCAGCATATTCCTGCATGCTGGGGAAGATGCCTGCCTAATCTTGAATTAAATAAGATGCATGTGGCTTTCTAAATCTTTACATATCTTTCCTTTGTTGGTATGTATATTTGTAAACTACTGGCACTGAATTCTAGTATTGTATCTTTCTTTTGTAAGTAGCATATAAACCATGATTTATATTCGGGTATATTTAAAACTTGTATATTTCTAAAGCTGTAAAGTTAAAATTTTTTGAACTCTGAAACCTGTCATTTTTATTATGGATATTTTAGATGAGAGGTGCAAGTAATAGTTTTGTGTACTTTCTGTTTATAAAAAAAGTAGATTCTTTAAGGTCTTTTCGAGCTTATGAAGGATGGGCACAGGCTCAAAATTCTGAGGTTACAATGTCATGCTCACTGGCTTTGGCTATGAATAGAAGCAACTTGCATGTTTACATTTTAATTTTACACTGCATGATTTCTTGATGCTTTTTTGGCTTTACTTTTAGACCTCATTAGTTTGTTAGTGCCTCTCTTCAGTTCCCTCTTTTTTGCCAGATGCATGATACAACGCCCTGCTTTTATAGGCAGTGATGTCTTTACATCAGATATCAGAAAGTGCTTTGACAAAGAGATAATGAAATCTAACGTGTTTTTTTTTTGCTTCAGGGACCAGACAAAATATTTCAGTATTTTTGGGGGTTTGTTGGTTTGGGGTTTTTTTTTGGTGAATCAGATGACTTACATTCTATTTCTTCTTTCTAATGAAATGCATATTTTAAACACTATTTTACATGAAGTCCTTTAACCACAGTTATAATTCATGGTAAGCTGGTAAAAACAGATATTGCCTTCTTGCTTCTTACAGAGAATATATAAGAGCATTGGTCTATTACTGTAGCCTTTTAAATCAGATTGCAGATGCTAAATAAAAGCATGTCTTAGAATCAGTCTCTCAATAAGCCCCATCATATGACAGTATGTGAAAGAGTGAGAACTTTAGAAATACTTGCTTTTCATGTTAATTCAAACCCTTCTCTTAATTTTTAAGACCCTGAATTGCTACGTGCAATATAATTCTGATTAAGGTAGTATATTGTTTGCAGATCTCTCTCAAAATCATGTATTTATCGCAATCTGAATAATCTTTTTGTCTAGCTGTATAATATTAACATTCAAAGTTTAATCTGAATATTAACATAGCCTTTCGTGGTAAAAAATAAGACACTTTACATGTGAATTCATCATATGTGTGATCTCTAACCATATTGCCTGATTTCTTAAATGCTTTTTTTTTCCTTCATAGCGCCGAGCAAGATTCCACCCAATGCAACATTGATCTTTGAGATTGAACTTTATGCAGTAAATAAGGGACCTCGCAGTGTTGAGGCATTTAATCAAATAGACAAGGACAATGACAAGAAACTCTCTGAACTTGAGGTAATATGATATAACTAATTTGGAATAAATAATTTCTCACTACGAGACAGACACTGAGGTGCTGGAGCATGTCCAAAGCAACAAAGCTGGCAAAGGGTCTAGACCACAAGTCTTATGAGGGGTGGTTGAGGGTACTGGCTGAGTTGTTTAGCCTGGAGAAAAGGAGGCCAAGGGGAGACCTTATCGCTGTCTGCAACTACCTGAGAGGAGGCTGTCGCAAGGTGGGTGTTGGTCTCTTTTCCCAAGTAATAAGCGATAGGACAAGACGAAATGGCCTCAAGTTGTGCAGGAAAGGTTTAGATGGGATATTAGGAAAAATTTCTTCACGAAAAGGGTTGTCAAGCACTGGAACAGGCTGGCCAGGGAAGTGGTTGAGTCCCCATCCCTGGAGGTATTTAAAAGATGTGTAGATGTGGTGCTTAGGGACATGGTTTAGTGGTGGACTTGGCAGTGCTGGGTTTACAGTTGGACTCAGTGATCTGAAAGGTCTTTTCCAGCCTAAACAGTGCTATGATTTGATGATTTACAAAACTGTAGGTGTAGTTGCATCAGTGTTATCTTTACCTGAGCTGCTTCTGCTGCAGTTTGTGATGTAAAGCTTCTGTATGCTTACACAAACTACTCCTGCGACACTGAAATTTGCTGTAATACATTAGTATGTCTCAAGACTTGCTGGGAAACAAGCTTTAGATGTGTCTGCACTGGAGTCACAATAACTTACGTTGCATACCTTGGGTGTTCTTGAAGATGGCTGTTGAGTACTGGTGTAAAAGCCACAATGGTTGGACTTACTTTCTTTTCTTCTAGATAAGCCAGTATTTGAAAGAAGAATTTGCAAGAGATGGCAAAAAACGTCATCCTTCAGTCCATGATGAAATCTTAGCTGATATATTTAAGAAGAATGACCATGATGGAGATGGTTTCATATCAGCAAAGGAGTATAATGTCTACCAGCATGATGAACTCTAAGTACTTAAAAAAATCTTTGGCTGTTTTCTGGACACTGAATTTTAAAGAATAATACTTTGTCCTACAATTTTTTTTATTTTTTTATAGTGGCATCTTTTTCTATCTCTTAAGATGACTGTAAAAATGTTGTTTTTAACATTCAACTAATAAAACGTGTTAGATATTTTGAAAGAAAGAAATAAAATCAGAAAACACCATGATCTGTTATTATTAGTGGTTCCTGCATCATGTCCTAAGCTATACTGTTGGTCAGTACTCTTTCTCATTGTGTAAATTGCTGATGAAGACGATTATTTCTGTCCTATGAAGCACACAAAAATGGTTCCAGTACCCATTGATGTATGTAGAACATAACCTCTCCATCCCCTGTAAAATAAAAGGGAAAACAGAATCCCAGGAAGTTAGCTTTGTTAAACCTCTGCAGGCTCCTAGGCTAGCTTCTTGAGGAATTGCTGTTTGTAGCAAATTTAACTATAAAATGCCTTAAAATACATGAGCACTAGTTATGGAATGTCAAGATAAAACCACAGATATTTTTAAAGCAACTTAAAATACCCTCTTTGATGTAATATTAACATGAATAATTTGATGTTCATGAAAAAGCAGTATTTTTAGTGGATTTTTAAACTTTGACTTAATTACCACATTCACCAGTTGATTCAGCAGCACCAAGTTAAAAATCTGCACTATCATGATTTACTTGGATGAGGTGGAAGATGATGGGAGATACTCTGTATAAACGTAAGTAATTATTTGGGCATCATTCTGGTTTCCCACACTTTGGAAAAATGCAAAGTAGCAGCAATCGTTAGTAGTACTTGAGGCTCGTTAACTGTTCTGCAGATGTTGTAATACTTGTGTAAGATGCTTCTCTTGTGAAAACAAATGGCTGTATTTATTTCAACATGTAGTAATTAGATGTACGTAGGGGAAGTGGTAGCACAAGTAAAAAAGCTTCCATACATCGCTTATCCTTAAAATAATTCTAAAACGTAGAAAAACGTTCCTTTTTGTTGTGTTCCCAATCTAAAATAGCACGGGGAGAGCCTAAACAATGCACTCCCAGTCACAGTACTGGACACAGTTCTGTAGTGCCCTCTGGTGTTTATATCCTCAACAGACAACATTCTGTGGTTGAGATCTAACAGTTGAAGACCTTCACCCCTGAAGTGTTGAAGGAAGGATGCAGTTTTGTTATTTTTGTAAGCTTCCAAAACATTTTCTGCAAAACAGGTTTTTGGGTTTTTTTATGAACACATGAAAGAAAGTCAAGAGCAGCTGTGACCTAAAATTCAAATGCAGAAAGATGACTGGCTGGTACTTTTTGGTAATCTAAACAAACTGTTGACATACGGTAATGGCATCCTAATATGAAACGCCTATCCCTGGTTTTAGTTGCTCCCTTTTGTAAATGAAACATTAGACTGAGCTAAGTTTTAGCATGTTTTTTAATCTGATACTTCAGTTAAACATTCATGAGAACACTAAATTATTAACAAATATTCTCATTTTACCGTCATATGCCAGCGTAGACAAAGGCAGCACTTTGGGGGTTAACAATAAGTTGGTGTAAACAAAGTAAGTCTAGCATATATTTTGACATTATGAGAATCCAGTTTAAAAGTACATTTTTCATTATGATAATGAGAAGGTTCTGGAAAGAAGAAAAGCAATGTCAGGGGATGGATGAGGGCATTTTCAAGTAAAAGATCATTGACCATGAAAGCAAATAATTGAGGATAATAGCATAATACAAAGTTTTGCACTTTCACTATTTTGCATTTCAACGATCCGAGTCACATTTACTAATTCTGAAAAGTTTGTGGCACAGTTACGCCCATGTCTGCGACAGCAGGCACTTACCTAGCTCAGTTACTTCACTCGCTTATGCCAGAGGTCAAAGCAGGGCACAGCGTGCAGTCGTACGTACTTTTGTCCATTAAAAGAACACTCGAGACATCCATAGACTGTCTCCCGTTTAGAGCTTCCCATTCCACAAAGGACACAGGGACCTTTGGGGATGTTGTTATTAAGCAAATTAATTCGGATATGAGACCCTTCTCTGAGATAGCTCGTTGAGAGATCAGTCATGCTTGCAGCTTTTTCATAATAATCTGTAAAAAGGTCCTCCAAGTAAGCATCAGAGTTAGCAATGGTATCCACTACTCTTTTATCTGAAAAAGAATGCACACAAAAGAAGAGGGGATGATTTGTCATTACATTATGAACTGTTTACAAAACAATCTGTCAGTCTGGTTATGGAAATAACAACTGATTCATGACACCATTCTAAACACGCCATGTTGTCAAAAACCCTGTCTGATGAAAATTTTTCTTTAAGACACTGACAAAAGACTGAAATGTTGTCACGATCAATATATTTTTAGAAATGCACCTAAAAGATAGGTGTGAGGCAAGCTTCTGAAAAATTGGTGCCGAATCAAATCACAGCTGCATTGAACCATTTCTATTTTTGCATTTCTAGTTTTATTTTCTAAAAATTTTAAATTAACTTTTTTCCCTAGTATTTACAAAAAAAAAAAACCCAATACTTAAAAGGTTTAGAAAATTGGGAGATCGTAGCAGATTTCTGAGCATCCAAACACCCCAGGAAAAAATCACTTTTGGAACTACCTACCTTTCCCCCTCTCTCTTCAGGGACTGATTGGTTTAGGCTGGATGACAAACTTTTAGGCAGCTACAGCTACTGAGAAGTATCGTGTCCACTGAAGATTTATTCCCTTAATGTGGACTGGAGCAGCACTGACAGCTTGGTCCATAAAAGCCCTTTCATCAAGAATGGGATACAATGGAGCAAGGACACCCGTACAGAGCAGCCTTGAGAAGGATGTATTTACTGCTCAACATTTATCCTCACACTCAGATTTGCAGATTTCCAAAATGCTTTGATGGAGAAGTACTAAAAGTATCGGATCTGGTTCAGAAGAAAACACTGCGACACACAGCGATACTCAGTTTTGTTGGCTGTTGTGCTCATACCAGAATGAGAACAGAGAACTGTGATGGTATCTTGCCCATGTCCCTGCCATGTGAACATATAGCCTAAAGAGTACATTCAAGTATTTAAATTAATATTGTTTGATATTTAAACTTAAATGTTTGCCCTGAAATATTATTCATAGATTATAACTTATGTTACATAACACTAGCTGTAAATGGCAAGCACGTGAAATGGGCTTAATGTCAACTGAAGTGAGTTCTATAATTACTCCATACCAGTTTAATATCAACATAAATTTTTATTTTAAGATCTTGAGTTTTAATGAACAGCATACCACAAATCTGCTATTTGTGAGAGTCAGATTCTCAAATATACATTTTAATAACTTTACAATCATTTCAATACATAAGAAATTAAAAGAGGTACATTTTCCATCAAAATTTTCTTTAAATGTTCATCTTGCACACAAATTAAACAAAAAACACTCTTCAGGCATTAACTAAGACATTTGGATATAAATATCAAAAGTCATACTTCGATAAAACAGATTATTCTTTAACCTCCTTAATTTGGTCAGTGAAGATGATCCAGATTTCTCTTTTTCAAATCCTCCTTTTGAAATAGGAGTCACACAGAGCTCTGTAAAAATTAAAAAATAAGTTTTTAAAAGAACAAAATATAAAAGCGATGATTGCACAGCAGAATTTAATATGCTTTCTAATCTATAAAGCTAATAGTGATTTGATTCAGCTTCGCTAATATTTTTAATCGCTAGCACCACTTTTTAATACATGTCTGCACACAGTAATAGCCCACAGAATCAAGTGACACAGATTCAATGGGGATTTCAAAATGTTGGTGGCTTTCAACATACATTAGAGTTTGTTTTGGTTTTTGCACAATTTATGGCCATGTTAAAGGACTAAGTATCATATAAATGCAAGTCCCACTTCTGAAGGAGAAACATTTCTATGACCTCATTTGAAACTAAAAATGAAAAAATAAGCGAGGCTATGAGTTCTATAGTCACCTCTTCCAATGCTGAATCAACTACTAAAACTTTTTTTCAATAAAAATAAGTATCACCTAAGTTTCTATCCATAACTTGTAGGACAATCTTTAAAGTGAAAAATAAGAATAATCAAATACAAGGAACTGAAAAAAACCCCATGTTTTAAACTTTCTCAATTGAGGATTCTCTTTAATTATGCAAATATAACTATCAGCTTCATTGAGTATTTAACTGATAATAGCTATAGCAAAAGCATTCTGCATGTACCTACCATCGCATAAAGGTAAAATAAAATTAAAACGCTTCCAAAATTTAAATGAATGTTGAGCATTATGGAAGTGAATATACAGAACTACCGTACTGTTTGATCTCTTTTAATCCAGTCACTATGCCTGGTTTGAAGTATACTTAAAGGTTTTACAGAGGCGTAAAGATGTCACACAGCTCAGTAAAAAGGTGCTTTACGATGCAGAGTACCTGAAATGGAAGGTTTAGACTCTGTATGCCAAAGGGTACAGAGCCATTTTCGACTTCTAAAACATAGCGCTCTGCAGATCTGCAGAGACAGAGATTACTCCCCTAACCAGGTCTTTTATCTTGCTGTTTGCAGAAAGCCGCAGTGTTATACAGAGTCAAGTGTCTCCTGAACACTTGAGTGACTCTCAGAGAGGTTCCTGTATTTAACTGCGTGTGAATCTGGTGGCTAAAACTTCATCTAACATCTCTCTGGTTGGTGGGAAGTTTTGCATTTCATGTTGTCAAGTGCTAGATCAAATCCTAAAACTGACTTTCTGGATTATTACAAACAATGTTGATAACACTGATAATGTGATAGCCTACACTTTAATTAGTGCAAATAATGTAAATATATAAGTGCTATCCTTTCCCCAAAAGGCAAAAAACTTACAGGAGCTATGCAAAATTTTTTTAATTAGTTTTCAGTAATTGTGATTATTTCTTCCTGAATATCTTCAGATATCCATATGTGGTAATGATGTAACAGACTGAAATTAAAGCCCCAACAGAAAAAAAAGTTAGCTTAGTTTAGGAGTTCTGCACATTTTCTTCTTTATTTGGGTCTTTTTATGTGGCTATTTTAGCAAGAACTGATCCGATGGTCTCATAAGCCTGAAGCTTACAGGCTAGAAATAGAAGGAAGTGATTTTTTTATTCCATGCAACGCGGGATGTTAAAAAAAATTACAAAATCATACTTTTAAACAATGTTTCCATGACAGACTATTTTCTAGTACCTGCCCTGTTTATCTTTTCGAGAGTTGTTTCCCTTAGAAAGTGAGGCTACTTATGTGCATAAAATTAAGGCATACAATTGTATGGAATCCAGGTTTATGTGTATCAAGAATAAGAAAACTGCTTTAAAAACTCAGGCCGTTATAAATAATAGCAGCAATGCCAATAATGCACCTCACTTACCAAAATTACCATCCAAACGAATATAAAGTTCAAATACACTAAAAGCAATAGTTGTGTGCGCAGGAAACACAATGGCTTTGTCCCGCCCTTTGTAATTCTGATCTTCAATAATGTGAAACTGTAATTTAGAAAAGTATTAAAAGAAAAAAAATGTTAAAAATAGAAATGAAAAATAAACAAAATAGTATCTTAACTGTATACATTGAGAATTATAATGCCAGGAGGGAGCTTTGAAACTGAAGATCAAATTTCACAACTAAAGAATTTTATATTAACAACTCTGCATTTTAATGAAGTTTGTTACAGAGAAAGTAACAACTTGCATCACTCATTGAAAATTATGTGAATGATTTACAAATACTAGTAATGGGCAATCTTCAGAAGATTTGTAGATTCAATTATTCACAAACACTGAAGAGAGAGGGAGAGAGATGAATAACATACAACAGGGAGTAAGACTCCCAGCCTTGAAATAACAACAACCTGAAGTTCCAATGTGTTATGGCAGATGAATATTATAATGAAAGATAGATTATATGTTTACTCGAGATTCAAACTAAGAAGTAAATTGCACATTTTTGCTGAGGCTTCACCCAAAGCAATAGTTCACTGTCTAGCCATCCTTTCACAGGCGTTTCCCATCCCTCAGTCACAGAAGCAATACTAACAAAAGACCAACTTTTAATTCAGTTTACATCAGTGCAATAATATTGATTTACTTCAATTTTTTCCTGAATTTACATCTGTAAACATGCAATTAAATCCAACTATAAAATGTATAAAAATTATATTTTTATGTTTGTTCGTTTAAGTTACAGAACACTGACAACCATATTTACCCTCATTGTCTCTCCACGCATGCCAGTATGGACGGTTAAGGAGCACTGCCTTGTAGTTCTAATACTTTCCATGACCACGCACAAAATTTCCATCCTACTTTTTCTCGATTGATGGACTAGACAATGATCAAAGTTTATTTTTCTAAAATTGAGAGGAAGAAAGGAAACTCAGAGATTATTAGCAATTTACAAAGCAGCTAATAGAATTAGTAACTTTAAAGCAGTAAATAAATCATGATAACTTCTGTCTCATAGCGGTTAAACAACTGACTGAGGAGGCCTTCGGAAACTTAACATTGATTTTCAGTGTTTGGGAACAAAAGCACTAAAAAAATCAAATAAAGCAAGTAATGCATAAATGTTAGCATATGTGGGACATCCTGGAAAATTCCAAGTCTGTCCATATGACACTGTTCTTAGTGACAGTAAGGGACTGTCAACACACCCTAATAAAAAACAATTTTTTTAAAGTGATATAATTAATGTCAGTCAGTAAGAATTTATGGAAAATAGATAGCAAAAGCAATATCTGTAATGTTCTACCTTTGGGCTTCTATAAAGCTTATGATGATGGAATGTTTTGATTAGAAGCCTAAATGGTGCGTACACAAGCTGGCATACACTCAATGGTTTAAAAACTGGCTAACTGACATGTGTCAACTATAACTGAAAAAACCTCTATCAACTAAAAACATAGAATGATCATGAAACAAGTGAGTTTGTAGGAGAATTTCTATAGGCATTGGCTCTTAGTCCAATCCAGTCTTAGGACCTGTTCTCCCACCCCACCCCCAATTATTAATGATAATTTTTGGAGGTTACAAATAAACTGGGAAAGGTAGGTACAGAACAAGAGAGGTTACAGATGAAAAATGATATGCACTGCTTGGTAATAACTACGAGGAAACAATATATATTTGAAAATACCAAGTGTCACATCGTGTGTAGTGAATAATTTACTGGGATGCAACAGTGGGATTCACTGGAATGGTATTGCGGCCTAGGGATAATCTTTGAAATATAAACTAGAAAATAACACCTAGGTTTAGTTACACCATATTCCTATATGTTTGGCATTTGTGCCAGCACTACAGTGACACAAAGTTTGGTTTCAGTGTGAACAGCTCACCAAGGATTTTGGAAAAATGGAGACTGCATTTAGAGAAGAGCCACAGAAGGTTATGAAAAAAATCAAGTATATAATCATACTTTGCTTTTCGAAGAAAAGGCTGTGTAATAACCTCATACAACCTTGAAGTACCTACATTAGCAATAATACATATGGCTCTCTAGCTCATCAGACAAAGGCAAAGAAACCCTTATTCTGAAACTTGAAGTTAGGTAACGTCATTTGAAGTAAATTTCAAATGTTCAGTAGCATGGAATAACATAGATGGGACCTTGGATGAACTTTTCATCTCTGGATTTTTTTTCCTGGAAGATGCGCTGTAATTCAAACAAGAATTCATTCAGAAAAATTCTGCAGTCTGTGTTATACAGAGTTGTTAGACCTATAATTAAGAAACTTGAAAAATTTCAGATGGTGACTCCTATTGATTGGCTAAAAATAATCAAAACCTAACCATTCAAACTAACTGTATGAAATACAATTACGGAACCAGAAAGCAAAATACGTAATATAACCTTGTAGTAAGTTCTTTAAGTAATGTTGGTACTTCAACCTCATGTTTGGTCACTATGCCAAACGAAGCTTTAAAAGCAATAGAATCTGATCCATCAACATCAAAACCAACATCATTCACTATCTGATTTCCTCTTCTACCATTAAGTGAAACATCTGATTTGTCTTCATAGTTGAGCAACTGGTAAGAGGAGACACCTGAGTAAAAGAAGATAAATGTTGTGAGTTGAGAAGTCTGAACACAATATTTTTACACAGCATACATAGCATATTTGTAACTGGACATTTTAATTATTTTAATTTTTAATAGAATAAACATAAAGAAGAGAATAATTGGTACTGTTCCTGCTATGCTTAACTACTTTGATATGAAATTCAGAGCTATACCGAGAACTTACTTGTGGTGTTACTAATGGTGAGTAGTGGAAAGCACAGATGTCTGAAGGATTTCTGTCACGCTCTCTGGAAGAGTTGTGCCCATACTCCTGCATGGGCTATGTCCTGGGCATGCAATGGTGATAAGGGCTATTTCTACACATCTGTGCTTATCTTTATTCTCATAAAGTACTTTTACCTGTAAGTATGCTGTTGGTACTTGTATAAACACACATGTAGTAGTGTGTTCTGGGCTTAATGACAGAGGCTCTGAAACGCAAAATGGCTCAGTGGAGGCCACACAGAATATTAAAACTGGGAACACAGTGAGAGCCACTGTGTGTAAAATAACGTGAGTGAATTCTGAATTTTGTCTAGACGCAGTACAAACGAACCTAACGTTCTTCATTTTTGCAAGACACGAATGAGACATGTATGTGCCAGTAACATTAACTTTGCCTTTCACCTGGTATGTCACAGTTAGAAAGACTTGTCACACTTTCCACATATGCCTGATGATTGCAGGGACTACAACAGTTTATTTTGAAGGAAAACAACAGGTTAATTCTGACTTACTTGAAACTTTGCAGGGATTTATTGTACAACAAAAGGGTAGGAGCCAAAGCACTTTTATAATGCTTTCTTTATAACCTTAAATATATTTTCAATATACTAGCAGAAAAATATTAGAACACGTTGTTTGCCAAATGAAAAAGAATAGAGCAGGCAGAATACTGGGATTAGGCATCCGAAGGGATCCAAACACATTTGATAATCTGGGGTTTCCTCCTTTTTAAGTCTTTAGATGCTTTTAGGATAAAGTGACATTATGAAGTCACCTAGTATGAATCCTGTTTGTCTTTGTTTTTAACAAAAAAAAATCCCACTTCATATACTTTTCATACCGCTAAAAAGATTGCAAATGCTTGTATTAGTCACATAAAAAAGGAAATTCAATTACAAAGCTCTTAGCTTACATTAAAGGACAATACCTCCCGCACATGACATCTAACCTTTACAGAAAAGACTATTAAGATTTTGTGAGACATTTTAATGAGATTTTGCAACCTTTTTCTCAGACTTTTTAATGAGATTTTTCAATTTTTTTTCATTCTGGACAAGCCAGCTGACTCCTCCTGAATGTAATACTAGTAGGATTAGTAGGATTCCAATCTTTTTCATCACGCTTGTGTCCTGGAATCACCCCTTTGTGGGGTCAAAGGATATCTCTGTCTTCTTGTGCTCGTAGTGCTTTGTCTTAGTAGAGGTTTTAAGTAATGCAATTGTTATGCAATTATTGTGATCAATGCTTTTGTTAAAATGGCTGTTTTTTCGAAAGAAAGCAAAGCAATTAACTGTTTTGAGAAAACATAGCACATAGACATGAATGACGGACTTTTCAAAGGAAGGTACAGCAAAATGTAGGCAGTGCAGTTCAATTGTGCACCTTTTAATTCTCATAGAATCCTCTCAAAACTTTCTGATATTGCATAGCAAAGGCAATCTAAACGCAGTTAAGCTCTTTAAATACAGAAAAAAAAAAGATTACAAATGTGGTAAAAAAATCTTATGGAAATCCAATTACTTCAGTCAGATAGCTGTTGTCAAATGCTTCAGCCTGTGCAGAGCCCAGTTCGACACCAGGGATTACTGGCATGGAACAGCTGCAGAGCTGAGACCATTCTTACATATTTAAAAGCAAGCATACAGAGAAAGGTGAACATGAAAAACAATTTTTAAGTAGCAATTAACCAACGTGCATCAATACATCTATCAGGAATCTGTTGTGATTTGTGAAAAAACACAAGGCTTAACTGAAATTGTTTCATATTAGTTGAGAAAATACCAAAGATTTTTAGTATAATTGACTGTTTGGGGTTTTTACACTTCTTCCAGAAACTTCTTTTTTCTCTCCATTTTTTGTTTTAACCAGTTTGACATGTATGTTTTTCCTAAATATTTATTACATGACTGAGCAAGACACATTTTATTACACATCTACTAAAGAACCATCATACTACCAGCAAAGTTTAAACTATGCCTACTGTTCTGTGTTTACTAGAAAATGTCCATTTTGAAGAAAGATAGAAATCTTACCTGCAGAAATTTCTTTCTCCCCTTGAAGAATGTCTTTTAATGTGAAAGGTGTTGAAGCAAATTTAGATGTTTTTGAAAGTAAACATTTTCTTTTCTTAATCACAAGGCTCAGAGGTTGGTATTTATCAGCTTCGCTAAGGCTGGGCACTGGAACTAGTCTTCCTCCATCACCAACCTGTTTAACAAAATTTTTGGTTGCAGCAGCAAACATATTATGGCATTAGTAATTATGATAATGAAGAGCTCTGTAACAAGTGTAACTTCCAGACGTCAAGCCCATGTTCAATTCTTTTTACAATACTCTCTCAAACAAATTAACATGTTTAAAAAGAAAAAACAAAAACAAATGCCAAATTGTTTTTTAGATCAACTTCTATTTTGCTTGGAAAGAATCAACACCATTTTAACTACCCAGCTTCTATGGTGTGTTGCTTGAGACTCCGCTCAAAGACCTTCAGTTGAGCTCTCTAATTCTGTATGATGAATAATGAATTACCA
Organism: Psophia crepitans; assembly: GCA_013399095.1. Lineage (NCBI taxonomy): Eukaryota > Metazoa > Chordata > Aves > Gruiformes > Psophiidae > Psophia > Psophia crepitans. Next base: position 146,484 of record VWZZ01007168.1, read on the forward strand.
GTGTAAACTGATAGGGAAATGGTTGCCATTTCCTTGGCAGTTTAATGCCACTGTTTGAAAACAAAATTTACAATCTTAGAAACAGAAGACAGTAACTCCTGCAACCCTTAGCTTCCCATTAGGAGTTACTGATGAATTACTTTTAACTGGGTCCTTGCTGCAGCTGAATTCTAGTGTTTTACCAACAAAGCCACCCAGACGTGCTCGCTCAGGGAGACTGCCTGAATTACGCATTCGTGAAAGCTGGTAGGTCTGCTGAGATGGTATTGCCTTTCAGCAGCAGTTGCATAACCTCCCTGTGAAAGCTCAGCCGGGGAGTAAGTGGAATGGGGGTCTTCAGAAGCACCTGGGCTGAAGCGTGAGACTAGAGACGGCTGGTGGCAGTGGGCTTTCATTACATGTTACTCTTCTCATAGAATCCTAGAATGGTTTGGGTTGGAAGGGACCACAAGGATCATCTAGTCCCAACCCCTCTGCCATGGGCAGGGAGACCCTGCACTAGACTAGGCTGCCCAGAACCCCATCCAACCTGGCCTTGAACACTTCCAGGGATGGGGCCTCCACAACTTCGCTGGGCAACCTGTTCCAGTGCCTCACCACCCTCACAGTAAAGGATTTCTTCCTAATGAAATTTCTTCTCCTGTGGACTGAGCTGTCTGTGATCCCAGGGCTAGTTTTGAGACAGGCCAGCTGCATGTATTTGGCTTAGACTACTGAGAAATTTCATAAACTGTGAAAATTATCCAAAATAATAAAAGTAAAATTGCAGACAGAAGTGAGTTTATTGATACAGGATTAAGGCGGAGCTCAAGGATCTAAGAGGGAAAACACTAATTAAAATAGATAAAATTGTAAAGGCAAAAAAGAGAGTCAGGAGACAGCACTACAGAGGATCTGAGAGGGAGGCAGCAGGAACCAACACAACCCCATGTAAACAATGGCTTGATTTTCTCACAAGAATGGTGAACATAGAATTGCTAAACCTTGTAGCACATCTTCAAGAGACTCCTTTTGCAGTTACAGTAGGTTAAACATCAGCCACAGGCTTGTAAAGCTACCCTTTATTATGAATAATGTCCCCAGGTGACAGGTAAAAAACTTTAGTTGACTTTTTTCCTGAAGCAGAGTTTTCACATGACAGCATTTTAAAGGACTGCTTTTATAATATGACTTATTTAATAATTTAACATGTTTCAATTTAGTTCTTTCCAATACTTCCATAACTACATTTAAACATTTAGAGTATCAGGAAGTCAAACAAAAAGGCAAAAAGAGGCGTATGTTACCTGAGCTGTCTAAGATGAAAGGAAAGGCTGCTGGAGTTTTCTGCTTACTCTAGAGGGTGCTGAAAAATCGAACCTGGTTATATAGAGACTCCAAACTGAAATCATGTGGAACGCTGCAATTCAGCCTGGCTGTAATCCATATTACACTGCACTAACACAAAAACAAACCAAAAACCCCGTACGTATTTGCTCAATCAAAACACATTAACAGAACTTTAAAGGTTTTAAGGGGAAGGAAAAGCTAAGGAAACACTTAAACTAAAATTACCAATTCAGTCTTGATTTAGATTAATCCTGTATATATCTTGTAAATGTTTGACAAGATACTATTATGTCTACAGGTTATTAAGCTCCACTGACACTGTTTATTCAACATGTATTTATATTTCTCTTGCTTAGTATGTGGTCTTAGATCATACTCCATCTGATCCTAGCACTAATTTAGATAACGAATAGTTTTGTTTGATATGTTTATGTGGTACTCCTGTTACTCCATAAATAATGCTGCAGCAGCTATCTGTATCATCCTCATGCCACAGGTTAGAGGAAAGGAGTGCACTACATTGATGCTTCCGTGTTCAGACAACATTCACTAATTTTGCACATCCAAGTGAAGGAACCTAAGGCACTCCTCCCTTCACCCCCTCAGTAGTAGGCACTTTTGTGTTTGGTACACAAGTGTATTTATGAACTTTCAGCATTTCTGCAGCCCTGTCTCATTTCGGGCACCAAATAAATGAAAAACATGCTCTGCATACATTATGCCTGAGTCAGCACCTCAATAAAAAAATCTTGCCTCATCTCACCAAGTTATGCAGATGAAGATCCTTGCTCACACGTGCGTTGGGTTCAAGGCTACCTCTGGGGAGTGCCAGGGCTGTAACCTTCTGTACCCCTTAACACAGAGCCACATAATGACAGCGACAAGTCATTCTATCTGCCTTTGCTACGCAGAATTCTTCACAGAAGGACGGAAGGACTTCTCTAGGCCAATCTTAGCCCACTTTTATATATTACTGGAATGAGGTCAGACTTGAGCCTTCACCATGACTCGGGCACCTTTTTAGAAAACAAATGAAAAAATACAACCAAAAAAATCCCTCCCACAGGTTGCCTAGTGTCCATCTATGATGACCTTTGTTCTTAAGTGAGCCCTCCTGAATCATGTACAAACTTCTTGTTGGTGTCAGAGACAAAACTATTCCTCCAGTTTCCCCATTTTCTCAATCATGAGAACACACTTTCTTTGTGTTACCCCCTCCTTCTCTAATTATATACCCTCCGACCCTTGCAAATAAATAAATAAATCAAGACTCTTACTGGCAGAAGCCTCATATGCTGATTCATCTGCAGAGCAGGTTCATCTATTGCTGGAAGATGGAATTCTGTGCAAGGAAAACATGAAGTGATATAAAGATTAAAATAGAGAGTATGATCTGCGTTATGGTTTTTTAATTGATTTTCCTGTCCCTATAACTCTAGTTTATCTCTGCTCTGTGTTCCTACCAACCTCACTTCAGCTTCTGTTTGAGTTGTCCGTCCCTGGCAGACTGAAGGTGTCTGTAATTTTGCCTAAGGACATCACAAGCCTCGACATGAGAAGCAGTTTCAAGATAACTTGTTCAGCCAGGTGTTCTGCAGTTTCTTTGCTATATCTTCACCTGGATTAATAGATAAAAAAAAACCTTCTCCATTATTCTTGAACATGTCAGCTCATGATTTATGACTGTCTGGCCAACGTGACTAAGACCATACAGTTGCTCTGAGCTGATTTTTGGACTGCAGTGGTACTGTAGTTAATGTTTGGGGCATTACATGAAACAGTCCTTGCCTTTCCTTGTTCCTCTGTGCAATGTGTTTCTGTAGCCTTTGCCTCTGCCAAAAGCACTCTTTTCAGACACCTGAATGGCTGTTTTACCACATTTATTTTTCTACTCAGTTATTGCTGAAATTATAACAGTGACTGTAGTAATAAAAAGCGATGAGTTTTGGTAACTGAAGAGTAACTATTGAGAGAGAAGCTTATGGACAGAAAAAAATTAAATCCTTTGATGGAGTTGTGTTTAACTTTAAAAAAAAAAGGTAATTCAAAATCAGTTTTTAGTAACTTACAGAACAGCGGCATTTCTATAAGTTGGTATTTATTTTCTTGTTATCAAAACAGCACTTGATAGCTTCAAAACTTGGCAGTTCCTAAATGCAGTATCGGTGTTGCCTCTTTTCCTCAATCTATCTTAAAGAAATCTGAATATTATATCTACTAGTGCACATATTTATCAGATCCTTTGCATTCACTTTATGTGTTCCAAATATGCATAGCGTAATACTATTAAATACCATATATTGAAATACTGAAACGCAATTCCCATTTTCTTCTGCAGCTTACTATATTTATAAAAGAGAGTTTGTTAGCCTCAACAGACAACTACTTAGTCAAGTTCTTATGGCAAAATTTTAGGGGAACAAAGCTACAGGTAATATTTAAAAGACTTATTAAGGCTAGGATGAAAACTGGTATCAGAAAGCTAATGCGTTCCACAGTAATGTCAATGCTCTAAACAGAATCAGCCCAGTTAACATTATAATTAGCTACTAAAATAATGCATGTAATAAACTTGCCTACTTTGAGAAATGCATTTATAGGCTGACCTAAGGTGTGTGCAAACTAAAGGCTTTCCCAAGGAACTGAAAAAGTGGAATTATCTCACTAATTTCAATCCAGAAATCTAGAATCATCTGCCAGTGATTTTACAGTATTTCTGTAATCCACATAAATTGTTTCTTGTCACAGTCAACCATATCATAAAACTAGTATGATTAACCAGTCATTTCAGGGGAGAAAAGAAGTCTTAAGTGCTAACTGACTGGATACCCTGAGCTGATGTTTCACTTGAAAGAGTTAAACCCAAATATCAGTACCAAATTATGCTGGTAATTTGTTTAATACCTTCTTAGTGTACAAAAATGTGCTGTCAGTTGCCAGACCACCTGCCTTAAGGCCCTTTGAACTATGTTACATTTACCTACAGATCTTTGCAAAACAACAAATGCAAGAATATAACACCTAAAAACCAGCAAAATAAAATACTACTGAAAAAATTACTTGCTAAATTCCATAACTTTCCAGCAGATGGCATGAGTATTGCCCTAGAGAGCAAGGATCTGTGCAATATAGATCCTGTTATGTTTCAGGAGGTAACAAATTTATAATTTATGGGACCAAATATAGTCCTTATTACATGTATGCTTTTTTTTTTACTACCCAAGTGGTTTTAACAGCATTTGACACCCCCCACCCCCCCCAAGGTGGAGCTTATCTAGAGATTCTGTTGTATAAGCAAACCCAGTCCATTTAATACCACGACTTAGATCACTTCAGAGCTCTGAGTATGACAACAGTACCACTGTCATGCTGACCTCCGGGTCTAGAAGTTTGCTGGGGTACTGGGATCACTTGGCATAACGCTCACATTTGTGATTGCTGCTCACAAAGTACTATGGTATTTAGAGACCATTGTGGGAAGAAAAATAAGTTGCACAAGATGAAAGTTTTCAGCAGAGATATTCTAAATTGGATTTTTTTATTATATAGTTCAAGTGCAGTGAAAATTTTCAATCCATTTACAAATGCTATTTTAATTATGAAGTATAGGGGAACAATTAGAATAGCTATGGTAATATTTTAATTTTGTGTAGACTTACTTTATTTAACTCTCCATTTTGTAAAGCAGTAAAAAAAATATAGTCACTGCTTGTGTATCTGAAATGTAGTTTGCTCCTTATCTCTAGATAGCATGATAAATAGATTGTATCAAAATTAGAGAGCTGAGAAATTCAAGGAGGCAACTCATCAGGCTAGTCCTAAAATGTTTTAAGATCGCACATTTAAAGTATGTTTTACTTCTTGTGAGGCCAGATCCTTTTGAATATTCCACTATTATGTAGTCTCAGGAGAAAATTTTAATAACTTTCTAGAGATATTTTAATAGACTTTTATGTTTTATATTTATGGGACTTTTGTGTGAGAACAGTTTCTTCACCAATAAGAATGGATTTGAAAAAAAAATAAAAATAAAAGGTGCAGGAAACACTGTTGTCCTTGTCTATACAGGTATCTAAAACATGCCACTAGGGCTGTTTTAAATTATTTTCAAGATCACTTCTAACATTCTGTTCAAAAGACAGATGAGCACACTCACTATTATGTTTCCTATATAATACTGTTCAGGTTTACAACTCAAGTAAACGGTTGGAACCACCTTCTACTCTGCCAGAGAAGAGGCTGCGATAATACATGTTAATAGTCCACGCTACAGCACACATAAAGGGTAGATCTCCTGCCAGGAGCTGCTGTATTAGAGCGTGACACTTGCCCAGCAATCCAAGTATTAAAAGCTGTGCTGTACTGTAAGCGTTACAGCAGTGAAAGGCTACAAGACGTGGAGTTCAGCTGGCTTCTCTAGGGGCTTTGGTTGACACCATCCCCCTTTCACCTTTATACAAGCAACATCTGTTGACCTGATGAAAAGGGAACGTGTTGCACAGTTGGCTCCTTTGTACCGCTTCCCTGCCTTCTTGCTAGAGCCATGCTAATGATGAAAAGGAAACACAAACGAGATTAAGGAGCGTGCATTCTGGTGATTGTTTTATATGCTTTTCCACCGACTTACCTTTCAAGTTTCAGACCTTAGTTCACAGCTGTGCAGACTACTTAATCAGTGTTTCATGTGTCCATCTTTAAATAATATGACATTAAATTACCATCGCTGATTAAATTGTACAAAATAACCAAGCTTTTGCTTCTCTCTAATTGCCCTAATGTTACTGGCAGTATTTTTAATGGGCAGACAGATGTGTTAGCAGTGATGCATTTACTAGTAGGAAATACAAAAGTAGTACACCAAGGAGAGATTTGCTGAGAAAGTATGTTTGCATTTAAACTTAGTACCTATGAGAAGTGGGCACACCTTTCAGCCAGAAGTGGTCATTTGTTGCATAAACATTATAGCATATAATGGAGCTACTTTTGTCACCCAGCATTATTAGCTTGTGAAGACAAATCTGGAAACAAACAAGCCAATGTGACCTAAAGTAGGTTTAATGCTGCCTTTCCTTTGGAGGATGCTGCCCGAATGGCTAAATCCCTTTTCCAGCACCTGTCTGTGGGCATGTCTGTGTTAGAGGGCAGCTTTGTGAGCTTGCACGTCCCCCTGTATGAGGATGCAGACCTGTAGCTGCTGTGCCACTGTGTCTGAAGAAAGATTACAACACAAAGATCTACAAAGATCAAAGATCTACACTGCCCATGCTAGTCTCTCTGATGGGCGCTGGTACAGTTATCTTTGTACACTACTTCCTTCAGTAGTAGATATATCTTGTTCCTCGCTTCTTCTCCTTAAGTTTTAATCGGAACAGCAGGCTTGAACTGGATTCGTTTTTGGCATAGCCACTAGCTTTTCCTGTGATACTGGGCAATTAACCTCAGCCGATGAAACCTACTGTATGTGGCTGTGGTAATACATCACTTCCCCAAGCAAGATACCATAAAAGCAGACTAGTACTATAAAGCACTCACAGATCTTTGGATGCAGTGTATTTATAAACAGACAAAATGAAGTAGGTGTTTGTAGGGCATGCAAGAATTCAGTATCCTCTTTCATAATCACCTCTATGCTTATTCAGGCTGTTCCTTTTCACAGTATAAGGATACTTCCTCATCTAGTTTCCTTGCTTGTTTCTTTTTTTTTTAATTTTTTTTTTCACATGTGTAGGCATAAAATAATAAGATACTTGAGCAGCTTCCAGATACTAAGCATTTTAACAGACAGGTGACATAACAAATTCGTGTCACCAAACATAAAAAGCAGCCTGATTAATACTGTTGTACTAGGTTGGCTGAGGAGCATTTAAGTGAAATCAGCTCTCGAACTAGAACTGAAGAATGGATGTGCCCTTGTGCTATATCGCCTCAGCTTCTTGGACTGCTAAATGTAATGCCAAGCCCTCAGCAATAACCGACTTAAAGAGGAACTTAAAAGACAATCTACGCCTTAAATTTTATCAGTTAAAAAAAGAAAACAAAAAAACCAAAAAAAAAACCCAAAAAACACCTCAATCTCCTTAACATTACAAATGTAATCTAATGTATTCTAAAACCAAGTAAAAATAGTCTTCACACCACATTCACATCTGTAAGGTGTTTATGCATACTCTATTAACTTGTTCTGATTTTTTTAAAATTTACCATTATTAATACACACTTGGGATATAGATATGGGATATACAACCTAGCCTGTCTCTTGGCTACTCTGCCTAATAGTCACATCTTAGACCTAGCTTTCAGAAATAAAAAGCACAGTCTAAATATAAGATATTGTATTTACTGGCCTTGAGTAAAATTAGACTCATGACTCAGTTGAAAGACAGTACCTCCTCAGATAGCCCACAGTACCTCGCTAGTTCTGAATGATATTTCAGCTTAGTTTCTTTTAATCTGATTTAGTAATGATTACTTACTCGAAAAATAATTTTGCATATTCAGGTGCAGGAACAGTGAGTATTGCATACTTGTGGTTTTTAACATTTAGACCAACTTAAATATTTAATAAGCTGGTAAGGAATTGGAGAACCATGTGGCTTGATACATCGGCTGGGCAAAAATGCTGTGGATCATCACATCAGAGCAGATTTTCATACCGGCAGTGAAACTTGGAACAGGTTTCTGTGGGCAACTTCTTTAGCTGAGTCAGGATGAAATCTTGTCAATAGCTTCCCACACTGCCTCACTTCACCACACCACAGCACCTACATGTTTGTGGTTAAGAAGATTTATCATCTGTCTCTTGGTTAGATTAAATTTAAACATAAAAATTTACTTCTATACTTAAATACTAGTTTTTATGCTAAATTAGGTGCAGATTGGTAGCGCCACCTCACAAGCCTCTTGTGCTCTAATCTGTTCCCAAAGGTTTGTTATGGAGGGTTTTTTTAATCAATTAAGTAATGACATATAGCTTTTCACATTTCACTTACAATAATTTTACTGAGCAACAGGCATCGAAAAGTGTTAGATTTGTTTTGCAAAGCATTCAGAGCCAAAGTACAGATCCCAACTACGCAAATGTGAAAGCAGAGCTGAATTTCGCTCAGAATTGTTTAACAGAGAATAAGCTCCCCACGTACAACCTGGCTCAGAGCATGGGCTTGGGTGAGATCAGATGTGTACTCTGACACAAGAAAGCAGGCATTGCCACTCATGAGAAAAGTGTTTTCCTCTCCTTTGCTGTTGCTTCCACTCAGGCAGCAGTCCAGACTGTTTGAACACTTGTTCTTTTTACCATGCCAAGAAACAACAACCACCTTAATTTCTCCTCCCAATCAAATCCTTGTTTTCTATTATGCTTTCATTTTAAATATAATGTAATCGATTTAAGGGCTGAACAACTGACAGGAACACATAATGGAAAAATCCCACATACTGTTATTTTTCCAAGATGCCAGAAGGGGTGGGTGTCAAGTAAATTATTTTTTTTTTCCCATACCTCTTTTTTCAATTCTATTAGAGTACATCAGGAACCATTTTCCCTACACCCTCTCACAAAACTCGAGAAACATACTGCAGGCTCCCTTTAATCATAGAGAGCAAGCTGAAAGAAAAAAAAAAAAAAAAAAAAAGCAAAAGCAAAAGGCTCTTACCAGCTGTAGCATGAAGATAAAACTGGGAACTGCCAAAAAGTGAATTATCTTCTTTGAGACTGCAGTTGGTAGCTCCTGCCAGATTTAAAGGAACTGCACAGAGAATCACATGGCAAAAGTTTTATAAAAATAATCCTGCATTGGAAAAAGGTTAGAAAGGAACAGGATGATGCTAGCGAGAAGCCACTGTTTCAGTGCTGTTGCTGCCACTGTCACCCAACTCTAAAAAAATCAATCTGTACAATAAATATGAACAATTTTACAATTAATAGTCAATTCGCTTAACTAGTTACAAACAGTTCATTCAAGAATCACATTGTAAAGTGTTTCTTATGTTAATAAATCAGAACACAGATGACAGCAGTTTAAACAGTGTACATTGAGATTTATTAGAACAAGCACTAATAGCAGCAGTGTACAGAGTGATGGAGACAATGTACTGTATGCACTGAACAACAGTAATTATACAATTGCACTTCTTCAGAGATCTATTAGAAAATGCTTTTCAGTAAACAGTTTCCCAAATCTAGCATTGTTTGGATTTGCCTCTGAGG